>VZUI01062673.1:0-50291 GCA_013401135.1 Cettia cetti | reverse complement strand
TTCCTTTTTCTTTTCATTAAATAGTCTTTCTAGTCTAGAGCCTCTCACTTCGTTTTCTTTCAAACCACAACATTTGTTATTGTAGCTCTCCTGGCTAGACTATATTTCTGATGCAAAATACCCTTGCAGCACATCTGCCAAGGTGAATTTTTAGTTGAGTCTGTGTCTCTGTGGAGTTTTTAAATGGGAAGGAGGGCAAAGTTAAGTCACATCTAGGGAAATGGATTTGTGTTACAGGCATAAATTTCCTGTTTGTTGCCCCCGGAATGTTGTTTCTGTTTTCCTGATGTCTTTTGCTGTGAGACAGGTGGCTTCTTCAACATTCAGTGCCAAATTCCTTGGCTATTGTTTTGTGATATGTGCTGGTTATGAACATCCATGCTCTGTACAACAAGAATTATTGGAGTAACAGTCAAACTGAAAAGCAGTGTTGTACCATGTCATAGTTCTATGGACCTTAATGCAGTGATGCCATAAGCTTCAGGGAGTAGTACATCTCAAAATTACATATAAATCACATCCAAGGTACTAATAGCAGTATTCTATCCCAGAACAAAAATGGATTCAATAATACTGGCAACTGCCGCATGAAAAGCTTACATTAATACAAGTATAATCTTTATTTTTTGTGTTCTATCAACACAATGTAATGTAAATAGCCATGTTTAGTGCATAATATCCAATATAATATCCAAAATTTATAAAGGAAGTTATCTTCAGTCTGCTTGAACACTATGAATAGTGATGAAGATGAGAAGTAAATAGGAGTAAGTTACTTAATTCTTCTGTATTTTGGCTCTGGATTACTTAGCATAACTCTGGTGTTTTCTTTCTTTTAAAATATTCTGGAAAATATCAGCTCAGAAATTGAAAGAAAACCTTCCCAGGCAGTTATTGCAGAGTCAATCACAGGCTATAAATTTGAATCCTAGTTTAACTTTTGCTAACTGGTTCTTGTTACTGTTACCTATGAACAGATGGTGAAAGGCACACTTGAACACAGCTGTCAATGGAGCACAAAGAGACAGAGTTTATTAAATCTAAGATAAAATTTGTTTAAATAAGACCAAGCATTCTTTAATTAAGAATGTGACTACTGGGGGGAGGGTGGGGCAATTAACTTTTCACCCACATTTTGGGAAAAACTTTTTGTGCCACTTTCTATACATTGAATTACTAACACTGTAGCTTAATTCCTCTGTATTAATTACAATACTGTATTACCTGAGCATATTTAATCTTTTAGTTCTTCTCATTAGATCTGTACTCACTCAAAATGTGGAATCCAGAAATGGTTTATAAATAGAAAATATTATTTTAATTGTTTGTTACTGAATTTTTTAAATTACAGGCAAATGCTGTTAAATTATATATTCTATATATTAAAATAACTGTAATTTTTTATGTCTCCACTGAGGTTTATATTACCTGAGTTTTTCATTCTTAATGTCAAGAAATTTAGGGAACCTGGTTTAATTTTTGTGTCTTAAGTTGAGCTCCTCAGTGAAAGAAAAAACAATTTAAATTATCTGGAAAGGATGCATTTAGGTCCGCTGTCAAATAATAAATTATTGTTGTGTCTTCATGTAGCCAAGGTTCTTTCTAATAATGTCTTCCTACTCATGTTACCCTTTATAAGGAGGAGATTTCATTTACTCAGTTTTTAGGTCTGGGATCTACTTAGCTAACAAAATTTGTGGGTAAGTTCAGAGGCTTATTCCCCACCATCTCAATGTACTAAATGGCTAGAAAAAGAAGGATGATTTTCTTTTTTAACACAACAAGATTCTAAGTGTCTAAATAATCCTTGTGACCTCCATTAGAAATCAAAGGTGGGGTTTTCTTTGTGAGGTAGCAATGCCTGTGGTGTTTATTGAAGCACCCAGCCATCATGCTCCCAGCACTTCTTCAGGTATGCAGAGAGCACAGCAAGTGCTCTGCAAGCTTATGCTGTGAAATTTGACTCTTAAAATAGATTGTTGTATAACCCTGCTTAGGTAGGGACAGTTCTGTACTCTGTAAACTTATGAATAATCTAAATAAATACCACTGTAGTTAGGGAAGACTTGTAGAGGCAGAAGTTGTTGCTGCTAAGCCAGAAAGGAGCATTCAGATTAAAGTTGATAGTAATCAGTTTTAAGTTATGCTCACTCTCTATTAAGATGATAAAAGCCTTAAAATAAAGGATGCAGAATCTTAATGAGCTGTAGAAGGTAACTAACATTTCCTTTTGAAATCTCTCTTAGTGAAGGAAGACCTTCTCCCAGAGTGGAACTGCTCCATAACATAGACCCCATGTTTGTGGATGATTTCCCATGTGAGTATGCTCAAGATTTATTAAGCATACAGTTTACCTTCTGAACACTTCTAGTCTTCTGTAAGTGAAGTATTTTCTTCCAGGTGAAACAAAATGCGATAGGATGTGCCTTTTGCTTTTCAGCAAACAGCTTTGAAATACAGAAACATCATCCCCTGGATGGTGTAAGTACACGTGTTCAACATGGGCTTTCTATTTCTGAGAGCTCTGAAACACTGCTGAGTAATGGATAAAGTACTTTGGGACATGGAAATGTTGAGGAGCAGCTGTGTGCCTGAGGTGCACAGTGAGGCACACTGCCAACAACCAAACTCTCTCTCCAGAGTTCCAAATGAACTGCTTGCTGTAATGCATCTGGATACAGCTGTATAATATGACCTTCCAAATGGAAAGCTTGAGTTTGTGAGGAGCTGAGAAGTTCCAAGCTGTGTGATTGCTTTTCTTCCATAATCATGTGGATTGAATCCTTAATGCCACAATCACATGAATTGGAGCTGAAGTTTGCTAATTCTATAGCTCTTATTAAGCACCATCTGTTTTATGACTCAACATTACTAGTTTGCTAAGGACTGCAAGCTTTTCAGGCATACTTTTTTTTCCTACAGAACATTGGAACAGGTCCCTTCCAGTGTTTTTATAGAATTTCTGTATTTCATTATACAAAGAAGTAACTCCAGGCAGAGTAGTGCAATAGTAGTGCAATGGAGACTGCAAGACAAATACAGGTTGTGCTGCAATAGCTGGATGGAAATGAGTAAGGCTGCCTTTTGCAATGCACATCTGGTGCTGTGATGCTTTTCTGAGAAGGAGTAACATTGTGCCTATGTAATGCTGACTGGGCAGCACTGCCTGCAGATAATTCCTGCATACTGATTGAATTAAGGTGTAGCCACTCCAATTTCTCTTCAAAAAATGCTTAGTGAATCATAACATTCCTGTACAATGTTATGCCCTGATGAGGTATTCTCAGGCCTGCTTCAGAGACCATCTTTTCCTTGTGGGAACGGTCTGTGATGGAGGTGTTTGAGTAGACAAATTCCTGGAGTAAGCAGAAAAGGGACAAGCAAAGGAGGTTTTCAGGAGCCTGAGCTCTTAGGAAATATGGCCCCAAACTGTTTCCATGGTTCACAGTTTGCTACATTCATCGTGTCCTTAGTTGTGTGCATTGTGTGAAGTGTGGGCAGGAAGTGGGGCTGGGGGTGAGGAGCTGCAGTAGGCGCAACTCTTTACGCTGGGTAAGATGTGGTTTTTAAGAATCATGAACAGAGGATGTCACATGCATACCTGCAAATTTACAATTTATGTGCCTTTCAAAACTGCAGTAATTAGGAACAAAAAATGAGCTCTTTGCCAGCACTTTCTTATGCACCATGCAGAGTTTCCTGTCTCTTCTCAGCAAAGGCCTATTCTTTTGGTAAATTTCTTTGTGCCTCCTAGTGAAATTATGCTTTGTCATATAAGGATTAAAATTTCTGTTTAGCAGTGGGAGTTATTAGGAGTAATTGTATATGTATGTAAGTCAGCAGATTTCTACTTACTACCTGTTTTTCATTTATTGAAAATGAGTAATAAGTTTGGAATTAATATCTAGAAAAAAAAATGCTGGTGTCTCTATTATGGATAGATTAGCAAGACACAAAACTTGGAATATAAAAGCACTTTCAGATTTTCAGCAATCATTGTTCTCTTCATGTTTTGTTAGTTTCCTTTTTTTTCTTTTTTTTTTTTTTTTTAAAGCCTCCTAAACTCTTCTTGTCACCAAGATGATAAACTGTGTCACTCTGGAGTCCTGCTCTTTCCTTCACTGTTTATTGTTTCCTAACTTTCTTGACATAGCAGTGCTCTTTTTCCTATAGTTCTAAAACACATGTTTGCAGGTTTTGCTGGGTTCTTTCTCAACTCCTGTATAGCCTTTTACCTTCTTTATGCACATTTTGCTCTTGCCCTAGTCTACTTTGAAAAATCACATCACCTAAATCATCTGGTGTCAAATGAAGTATTCCTACTGTACTAACACTTCCTTTTTTATAGAAATTTGAATTAGAAAGTGAAATAACTGGACGATAAGATTAGCCAAATCTTTGGGTTTACAGAGTACTGTAAAACAGAAAATAGGCAATTAAATACCAAGATTCTGTTGAATGTAACCAAAAGAGGACTTTTCAGGTTGTTGTGGTTAATCAGGTGAGAAAACAGTGCTGTTGCAGTTGGGCACATGTAGAGCAGTAAGTTACTATTTTACCTGCACTCAGTGCAGGTTCAGTGTACCTGAACTCTTAAGTGGTTTTGCCTATAATGTATACATTCTTTCACCATAATATATTTTTATTTAATGGATGCATTTATCTTCATCTCTATCAGAAGAAACTGATTATATATATGTATGTTTAGTAGCATGAATGATGGTATGTCTCATGTAATTAATAGGGTTTTTTAACTGGAACAGGAAAACAGAGCTTTGTTCTGTTCAGATTTTTTACACCAAAATAAGCACTCCTTCAGGGAAGAATTTGTGCAAAAGACATTAATTAGTTTAGTGACAAGTCAACTGTTACAGCCAAGTATTCAAAAGAATGTTAAGTTAAAATAATAAGACGATCTTGACTCCAGAGCAACCAACATATCTGCTGCTGTGGTCTGTTAGAACTGACCTTGGGTTGTGTGTTTATTGACCACTTGTGGGGTAACAATGCATAACTTTAAAACTTCTCAGATTGAGCACTGGTTTCTGATCTCTGGACATCAGCAGGAGTTAATCCAGCAGATCTGATGAATCTACTAATCAGCATCTGCATACCTTTTTTCAGGACCTGATGTCCAGTGGCAAACTCTGCAGCCCTGCAGCAGTCTTGTAGCAAGTACTGCACTTCTCCTATGGTTAATAGTGAAGAGCACAAGACGGGGAACACTGTAAAGTAGTTTGCCTGCAGTTCCATCTTACAAAAAGATGCTCAGGTCTTGTTTCACTGACTACTTCAAGTAAATCATCTTCTCTCTCAGAAGGCAGACTTCCTTCATTAAAATAAAAATCTTTGCTGTGGTCTGACACACATGGGGCAGTATTTTAAACTGTAATTCTTTATTTTTTTCATCTTTTGTGCTAAAAAATGTATTCTTCTCCCTGGCCACAGACCTTGCCTGTAGCCTTCCTCTGACCTGTGCAGCCCAGTGGAGTGGTTGGGGTTAAAATCAAGCTTTTCTCTTAACAAACTGATCTGGTTTGTGGTGCAGACCTAGAGCTATTGCACTCATGTAAGAGCAGAGAGTGGAATGAAAAACTAGGGTGGGATCTCCAAAACTAGGATGAGGAGAGGAGTGGGTTGGGGTCTTTGGGGATTGCAGAGCCAGTCTGGTGGTGAGCTATTGCCAAGAGGGCCAGCCTGTCCTCTCCTTCCTCTATCCTTCCTCCTTCACTCGAGTTAGATGTAGAAATCACATGGTGGCAAGATGATTGTTTTGCCAGATCAACTTTCAGATTGTTTTGGCTAGCCAGGCAAAAGAGGAGGAAAGGTTTCTACCACCTCAGTGAGCTGAATTAACCTGTCCTGCAGCTGTGTGACTGGGAGCAGGGGGTCAGTGTGTGGTTGGTAGCAGATGGAGGGTCTGGCCACAGGACTGGCCAGCTAAGATCAGCTCTGACCATGCTGGGAACCTCAGCCAGAGGCAGTAGTTTCATGGATTTTAAGCTAATAGGCTGCAGCTACCACAGAGGATATCCTGCAGGATCCTGCACTCCCTCAATGCCTCACCACTGCCCTCCTTTCTCATGGGTCACCAAAACTACTCAGAGAGCCGAGCTATGAACCAGGTCAGGATACTGGTTCACATTTTAATGAGTCTTCCCCCCCTCCATTTGGATGTATGGTGGATAGCCAAGTGCTCATTTTGGCACAAAGACTGGGACTAGGAGTAGTTTTGGGGGACAGGTGAGATGATTCTTTTGACTCTGAAATTAAACCTTGAGGTTTCTGTTTCATGATACACGATTAAGTCATCCAACAGGTTTCTGCTGGGGATGTGCTTTACTTTCGTGCTTTACTTTCTCCCCTCCTCCCCTCCCCTTTCCTAGCCACATGCTCCTAGTTCCTCTTTTGCATTCATTTTGGCACTTCTTGGATACCTCTGTGAACTGATCCAACTTGCTAGCCTGGTTTTCCTCAGTCATGTGGGTTGAAGCTGCACATTGAAGGGGCTGATGGATTCCAGTGCCAGCCCAAGGTGGGGGCAAGGAGGGTGTGTGGCTGGAAAAGGGGAGGCAGAGGGAGGGGCAACCCTCCTTGCACTGTCTGGCTGCTTCTGGAACCAGAACCCCACAGGGAAGGAGTGAGAAACCACATCTTCTGCTTGGGCCTTGCTGTGCTAAACCAGTCTGGTGAGCTCTGCAGATGGAGCTGGACCCACATGCCTCAGAGATGATTGCTCCTCTCCCTCCTTGCTAAAAGCCTGATTCTCTTTTGTCTTTCTGATTGTTTCTTCTTCATCACACTGTTGGTTTTTTTTAGAAGTGATGAATGTATGTCCCAATTGCTTGATCTCAATGTAGATTTGTAGTTTATTAGAGAGTTTGCAATTCTGTAAATTTGCTATGAACAGTCTGCTGTCTTTCAGGTTTGTGTCTGGACCGTCCACATTTTCTGTGAGCTTCAAGGATTCTGTAGTAAAACAAGAAAATTAAAAACAGAAAGCTGAAATTATGTTGAGAGTATAATTTTCTGTGTAATGTATAGGTTAAGAAAGCACAAATAAAATGCATAAAGTAACTTAAAAGTTGCATATGTAAAAAACGGATTTACATACACTTGAAGAGAAAAGAAACA
Source organism: Cettia cetti (assembly GCA_013401135.1). NCBI lineage: Eukaryota > Metazoa > Chordata > Aves > Passeriformes > Sylviidae > Cettia > Cettia cetti. The sequence goes on along the minus strand of VZUI01062673.1, from coordinate 43,157 downwards.
AAACTGTATTGCCCCATTTTAGTGAATTTGTCTTTAAAAATTAAAAAAAATGGCCAAGTTGTTGATGGTTTGGCAGCTGTGTGGGTGACATCAGCTCTTCCATTGTGAAAGGTCCCCTGTCTTTTAAACAGCCTTCTGGCATTTCATCAAGTTTTGGTGATTCAGCTAAATTAAAACCCAACTGGTTTTAAGTCTCAATTCCCCTAACTGCTAAACTAAACTTACTTCTGACCACAGTCATTGCTAGATGGCCTGTCTTGAAGCAGCATTGAAACTTTATATCCCACAGAAGGCAACTTTATTTTGAGAATCAGAACTAAATGGCATGCTGAAAGGAAATGTACCCTTTATTTCAGAGTTGTTAATCAGAATCTGTCAGTACACACTGTATTAGCTTTAATCTGACTTGCTAAATTTATTAATAAATTTGGTGACTTTCACAAAATCTTGTAGACTACATGTGTAGCATCACTTTCTCTTAAAAAAGAGCTGGGATTTATTTAAATTAGAAAGATAAATAAATAAATATGTTTTGGGTGGCACTGGTTATGTTGAAAAAACTTTTACCTTCATTTAAGATTCCAGACTCAACCATAAACTAAAACTTCAAAGGCATAATAACAGTGTAGATTACTAATTGAAGTAAATTTATTTGGAAGATATATCTATTCAGAGGGAAACATCCAAGAGAGAACTTGTAAAAACATTTTGTGATTTTCCTCCAAGCCTTTATTTGCCTAGAGCAAAATGAATCAATTTTTACATTGCTCTCCTTGACATTTGAAAGAAGGCATTACCTCATATATTGCACTATTAATTGCCAAAATAAATGATTGCTTGTAAAGTGCTGGATCTGCTATATGCAGAATGAACATGTAATGTATTACTATAGAGAAATCTCTTCTGCTCTGGGACTGATGTGTCATTTGTGGACATTAAAATTGCATTATAATGGCTGTAGCAGTATGTATTATATCTGTACATTTATCAAAATTATTCATCTTGATTAAGAAATAGACACTCCAGGCTCCTCTATGTCCCATTTATTACTTATTTTGCCTAGGTAAAAGATGATTCCTGAGACTTTGTAGGACAAAAATTACTTTTTCCCAGTTCTTTTACTGATGATCTAGCTTGTTAAGAATTATTTAACAAAAAAGGTTTAAAAACAAAGAAAAAGAAAGTGGGGGGGAAATTGTCTTAATGGAGTTAATCCGTATCAGCAAAAGATGCATGGATGAGCACGCTGGGTGGGCGTTGAGTGGGATGAATATACTCCATGTCTGTGACAGGCTTACGACCCAGAATCTACTCTCGAGTCAAAACTGTGCCAGTATGTTCAGCTGACTGAGATTACATAGTGACAGCTGGAATTGGAGAATGGTCAAGAATGGACAAATCACAGATATGTTCTTTGCTTCTCCAGATCACCATTTTTCTGCAAAATTATACGTATGCCCACCAATTGTACTCTGTCATCTTCCCATTTCAAGAAAATCATAAATTGCAATGACCCCCTGTAGGTTTGTAAGGCAGGAGTTGCCAACATAGGACTCTGGATCCCTCAGCCACTTCATGCAGTGCTTGTTACGCTGACCTGGCAGTTTTGGGTAGAGCTCAGCTCCACTCCTTAATGGGAGGCTGCTGTTCCAGCTCCCTCTGCTGCCATTCACATCAGAGATAAGTGGTGTTTTTCTTTTGACTGTCAGCTATAGGAGTTTCTGGTGTGTAGCTCTTGCTGTCGAGAAGTTTGGGCTGTGTTTGTGCATTGCCCTGGCTCTTAGCCCCACCTGCATCTCAGTGTGAACCATCCATCCCTGCAGTATTTAATACTAGAGGACTGAATGCTTGGTGAGCCTCATAAATACTAATCCCTGTGTTTCCTTTGGGATGTAGATAATCTCTTATAATTTAGAAATTTTACGTCACTTGATTAAGTGTGTAATGCATATGACAGGAATCGAGAAATCCCTCTATACTGCTTTTTTATGCTTCATTGTATCCTAAAATTATTTGAACATAATGCTAGCATTTTATATTTTTATGGAGATCTTGATGTAAATGGTAGATAACATTTTTCAAATGAAATATCTCCAAGCCATAAACCTGAACAATTTTAGCAGAGCATGGGTTGTTGGAGTTGCTGCTCAATTCTCTTTACCTTCAACGCAGCGTCATTACAGTAATGCAGATGGGGTTTGGGTGTTTCACCACAACAGGATATAGCTGCAATAATTCAGAAGTTCCATACAATCAGTTAAAATTTGTTTCCTGGACAAAGTAAGGTTTTGATTTTTGTTTCCCTTTTTTTCCCATTGGAAGTGAAAGTTTAACATTTGCTTTTGCCATCTCTCTTTTCTTGATATTTAACACTGTAGGCTGTAATAATAAGTTTTTTCTTATTTAGAATAACTTCAGTTTTTTTATTCTGAAGTTGTCTCAGAACGTAGTAACCTGGATAAAAGATTCACCTGTATGATATGCACTAGGACTTTTTGCTACCCTCAGGGATTGTGGATTTAACTGTTTTTGAAAAGAAATAATACATTGTAAAAAAGAAGGTCAATGCTTTAAATGTCTACTCCTGTTGAAATTTAGTAGATGATATAATTTGGAAAGGTAAGAGACTGAATATGGTATTCTAGTATAAATCTTTCCTTTGGAATCAAACATTAGTATGATAAACTAACATTAGAAGGAATAATACTAGATCTAGATGCTCATAGCATTTAACTAAGTGAATTAAGATAGGTGAGCTTCACTGTTTAAGTTCTTGTGCAGCTCTATACCTTGTCAACATGATGGCAGGAAGTTACAGTGTCTCAGGCCTCATCCTCTTCCTAACATCAGTATTCTGTTCATTCTCCCAAGGTTAAGGTCAAGGCTATTCCTCAAACACTTTTACTTTAATAAAATAAGAGAAAGACTCAGAGTTTTGTAGAAAACTCATTATTGCCATAAAGCAGCAAAAGGTCACAAAATGTCTTTTCTCAGTGAAGTAGCAAACCCCCTTATTTCTTCAGTAATTCATTGTCACAGTGTAGGCTGGAAGAGCCCTTGACATTTCCAGAGTTTCCTTGTTGAGGTGAGATAATTGCTCTACACATCACGATTCAAAGAAAGAGGAATCAGTAAAAGCACATATATGCAAAGGCCTTGTAACCTCATGGAGCAATCTGCATTTCAAAGTGGCTGTACCAAGATTGTTCTTTCTTCTGGAAATATTTTCATGAACTTTCGCATTAAGTGAGGCATCAGAGCTACAAATAATTGTGCAGCTTCAGAAATGTACCTTATAAATGGTATAAGCCAATACAAAAGTTCCATAAAAGTATATAAAGGTATATAAAAGTAACTGAAATAGAAAAATCACTTTCCACTGTCTATGAGCTATCTTTGAGAAAACATTGTAGAATATGTGTTTTATTCAATATAAAAATGAAGGAAAAATTGTTGGCTTTAGAAGAAAGAGCAAAAAAGCAAAAATAAATGGACTTTGTCTGGGTGAAGACATAAAAGTGTAGATGGAAGAAGATGCCTTGTGTCACTTCAAGCCTTTTAAAAAATGTGCAAGATTTTCTTTCTGGTGAGATTTGTCTGTCTGCTGTAGTAGAGACAGTCACCTAAACCAGCAATCCACATCACTGCAGCAGGCCTAGAAATGGCTGTCCAGGACTTGTTCAGCTCTGACATTGATAGTTGTTTGTTTTATATTGTGAAGAGAGAAAATGTTTCTTAATTAAACAGTGCTATTCAAAGCTCCCTTGTAATTTTGAGCTTTGATTTCTGTGAGATTTTTTGTTATTGATGGTTCGTAAGAAGGCAAAAGTTTAAGAAGCACTAAATAATATTATGATTAAAGATTTGTTAATGTACAACAAGCAATGTCTACACAAAAACAGTCTGTTCCCAAATAAGATACTTTCTTTAAAACAGTCTAAATGACTTGCTGGGGCTTTGATAATTAACTTTTCCACTATATTTATGAAGACTCTAAAATATATGTATTTTCTGAAACATTCAGTAAGCTCTGAATTTTGGCTTTATTGTGGATGATGGTGACTATGAATGTTAAGATAAATATCCATAAAAATTTTTTCCTGCCTGTTTCTCCATCTCTTAACATTTCTCCATCTCTTCCCAAGATTTTACTCATGTAAGTAAGAGTTAATTCAGAGACTATACAATGAAGTTGATTCAAATCACATCCTATGAAAGGATATATCCCAAGAAGGAACAGTCTATACATTTGTAATATAATCCATTATAATCACAAAATTAAAAACAATTGCTGCGTTTTTGTGAAAGTTACTCTAATTTCATTTTTGCAGTTCATTGACTAAGATTTGCTGAAGTTCAGCAGTTATCAATAAAGGCCTAAAGATAATTTGCAGAGTATCAAATGGGTTATAGTGAGACTGGCATTTTTAACCAGAGCTGATTATATGTCAGTTGACTGAGCTGTCTGCTGGAGGGGAGCTGAATTCAAGACCTGAATCAGTTGCTGGAGGAATATGGATTATATTCATGCCAAGCTAACAGTGTGCTCTTTGCCAAAGCAATAGGGAGAAATTCTTAAAGCTCCTTCTGGAGTTTGCTTTGTCTTGTGCATTTCTTGATGAAAACAAAGTGACAGGCTGCTCCACAGAATCAAGTCTAGCAAAAGTTAATTCTTGTCATGAAGTTTCCATTGTATAAAATGCTAAAAATAAGCTTACAGTATAGCACCAACAAATGTATAGTTCATCCAAATGAAACACAGTGCCAAGTTTTCTGTTTATGGTCAAGTGAGAATTTTTCTTGGGGAATCCTTCTCTGCTTGTATTGAAGACTTTTTCTGCTTCTGTAGCTATAGGAGAGAGAAAGTTATATATGGACAGTTATAAATCTGTGGAGAACAGCCATGTGTTTTCATGCTGTTAACAAACAAATATGGCACTTTAAAAGATCTTATGTTTATGAATAAAAGATATATGAAGTCCAAGTGTATCTTCTAACTGTAAAAAGTATTAACTGTAACCTTTGTCCTTTAGCTTTTTTATTTCTCAATAAAATTTTCTTTGAAAATATAGTCTTATCTTGCAGGTGAGTAGCTTATTCTGCTGAGTGGTTTATGATTTTAGGGATTTTAGTAATAAATTATATTACTACATTAGAGACAGTCCATATTCTCAGTGTAAGTAAAAGACGATTTAATATTCATAAGTGGAAGTGAAAAATTTAGTACTTGCACTGCTCTCAATACTGTAACCACTGTGGTCTGGGGTATATACTAAAAAAAATACAATCATGTTCAAGATATTATTTCCTGAAATTTGGAAGAAAAAAAAAAATCTCATGTTCAAGTAAAGCATGTTGGTACCTAATCAAAAACATAAAGCAAAGAAATTAAAACAGAATGAAAATCCATTGGCATTTCTGACACAGTCTGTGGATCCATACTACTTTTATTCTGTGTGCAGATGAACAATGTGGATGGTACCATTTTTTAATTGCTGAAGTGGCCTCCACTAGAAGTGGTGTATTCTGAAAGCTATTTCTCTGTTCTCATGTTCCCTCATTAAAATTTCCTGCAACCTTTTCTGTTTTCCCCAGATCCAGGTACTTAAAACCTGGGAAATACCAAAGGAAATCTGGAATTTTTTTTGTATACTATTCTGGTTTTTATGGTGTAATACAGACCTGGGATTTAATGTATTTGTAGATTGTCTGCAAGTCAAACTATAGGCCAGATCACTTGCAAATGAAAAACACACTTTGCCTACAGAATATTTTGCATCTTGAATGCTAGAAGAACGCTATATATCATTGAAGTAAGATTTACAGAATAGTAGAACGTTGAGAATTATAAATCGTGTACCCACCAACTTTCGTTACTTTCTTATGGAAATTGAAAGTTTTATGTACAAATTTGGTGTAAGTGGAAATCAAAATAACCCAAATCCATGTGGATATCCCATCACTTATTTTCTGTGATGTCATTCAAAATATTTGTATGTATTACAAATGTAAAGTACAGACTTCCATAGAGCTGGGGCGAAATCTCTCCTGGAAGATGGGAGGTGGCTGTTCAAAACTGTAACAAACAGAGTAACTCAGCTGCTTTTGGTGTGGCCTGAGAATTTCCTCAGGGAGGAAACTATTGGACAGTTGGAAAAATGCTGCTGGAGGAAAGTTCAGACGATGTGGTTGTGGGAAGCAGTGCTGACCACAAAGAAGAGTTACTGGGTGGCTTCCTAGGTTTTACTACAGTGAAGTTATGGTTCATTTCTTGACTTGGTGTTCCTGTGTGCAGCTCCATGCTCCTGTAAAGGATCAAGTGTTTGGTTACCTGTTACCTCAAGTCTGTCTTCATTCTGCAGTTTCTGTGCTGCAGGGAAATATGTTTAGGCAAACACTTTTTCAATTTTCTAGAATTTCAGAGCATGGTGACATGGGTTTTGGAGCAGGGAAAATTACTCTGGCATTAATTTTCATCCTCTCACCCATAAGGCTCAGTTTTTGGTATAATTCATGGCATTGTGTGTTCTTATTTTCTTAAACTCTTTCTTTTGAGAATTGGTAAATCATGTATTGGCACTTTTGTTTTGATTTCAGAATCACTTTAATTTGAGGAGTCAATTAAAGCTTATGTGTTGTTGCCAGAAGTGACTGCTGTAAATGCAAATGAGAAGCCTTTTTTTATGATGGTTTTGTGGGAAACACATTGTCTCTACTCAAATGTATGGAAAAAGGGGAATTTAGCTTCATTTATTTGATTAAGAGGAGTTGGTAGGGTGTAAATTCCTTGTTTGTTACTGCTGATGCTTAACCAGTTTGAATCAGAGCCCACTGGAATTAATGGAAATGTTTCCATTTGTTTCAGGGTAGATTTTTTCAAGCCTTAACAGACTTCCTGCTGTTACACAGTTTTGAGCATTAGTAAGGCACAGGAAACCTGCCAATCATGCAGGATTTGAGTGTGTGCATGTGGTGAGATTTCTGGGAGGCTGAAGACTGTTGTAATGAGGGTAATTTTTATGTGAAATTTCATAATATTTAAGAAAGTTTTTGACTTCTGCTATTGTAGCACAAAAATCAGGCAAGATGATTATAAGGAGTTTGCATTGTCTATCATTGTGGAAGTATTCACTGATTTTTTTTTTTTAACTGCTTGGGTTTTCTTTTTTCTCTTTACTGGGCAACATGTAAATAAAATTTTAAATCTTGATAATAGCATTAGATAATTACCTAAGAACAGAAGCTTTTATTTTAGTGGAAGCAGTAGGAGAATGATTCAATTACCATTTTCTGGCAATACAAAATGGTGAATACAATAGGAATTTACTGGATTATTAAAATAGTATGTTGATTTTGAAGATGATAATGAAAATACTAAAAAATACTCTCTTTCTGTTTGAGTTTCATATGTAAGTGGGTTTTGGTTTACCAGTCCCAGACTTCTGTCTGGGGATCTCCTCTGTGGTTTTTATAGACTACTAATCAGATCACAAGAGGCAGGGAGGCATGTGCATCACCTTACTATGAAAATAATACTTGTTACTGCTTGTTGGTTTTAAATCCTAGTGGAAGTAGTCTGCATGGTTTTGTTCAACTATTAAGCAGAATTCCATTCTGCAACATATATGGAGTTGTCCACTTCTTTCTAACAAAAAATATTTTTACAAATTAAGGAAACTTTTAATGTCTAAGAGTATAATCTCAGGAGAATTTGAGCATCTAATTTATCCCCTTGAGACTTACCATTGCCAGGTGACACTACCTTTTGAAAGCCTGTCACAGAGTGAGTCTTCAGTGAGTGGACAGCCAGTATTCACAAGATTGAATTATTTTAAATTATTTACAATATCTTTTTTTGAACATTTGTGTGAGTGCCATTTCATTCCCTAAAGCAGCCTCACAGCCATCACTGGTTTCTGTAGGTCAGTAGTTCCTTGGTGTCTGCTGTGTTGTGCAGTTCTATAATGGCTGTGTCCTTTGCTCTGAGGCTGTCTGACAGAAACCTGTGATGGGTGCTGCCTGTCACACCTGTACCTCTGTGTCTGTTCCTTCAGCCTCTGTTAGCAGAGATAAGTCTGAAAACATGAGCACTTGCAGTGATCCTCCCAAGAGTCTCTGAATACAAGCAGGACTTGGTTGCATTGCTGTCTGAGTCACAATTTTGCTTACTGATAAAATTCAATCTCTTTTATCACCTTTATAACCTGGGGTTAATGATGTCAGGGGATTGGCAGCTCAGAGAGTTGTCCTAGCTGTTTGGATAGATGAGATGTGATTAAAAGATTTTAAGAACTGATAGAATAACGTGGAGATTTTCTCTGAAACATCTCTGGCATGGTTCAAAAAAAGAAAACGCCACTCCATTTGTTCAGAAAACGTAGTCTAGTCCCATTGGAGCATGGCCATTCCTAGCCAAAGCAAACAATGAATTTCCTAAGTAAGGAATTTATATCTCACTCAGTGTTTCAGCATGTTTGAGTTTTTCTCATTGTGGCCACATGGTGTGCAGTAGTGCCACTCTGCATTTCAGTCACCCTGAAAAGTACCAAAAACTACCCGGGCCATGGACTTTCACAAGATGCTTCATGAGGTGTGTGTAGTAAGTTCAAAATACTTGAAGCATTTGGCCTGCCTATTTAAATGATACGTCCCCTGTCATTTAAAACAATAAAGTCTTGATTATATGATTGCATTTGGCCAATGTCATACAGGATGGGAGGGTGCAAAAACAACCTGATTCCTGGAGTTCCATAGGAAATGCAAATTTAATCAAGTAGAGTGTACATCCACCAGAGGAGTTTTGTTCACAAGGGATTTCACAGCACCTAACCTTGGAACTGGTTTCTGAACTTCCTCAGTCTTGTTTTTGAGATTTTGGGAAGACCAAAACTACATTTTCCAGTTGCATGGCGTTTTTTGCTTTGTTAGCAAGTCCTTTTTTAATCATTCCTTTCACTCAGTTCTCTTTTTGTACAACACTGACATAATTTTGAACAAGTGTCAGCTCAATCTGTTGTCATTCCAGGGTTTCACTCTTGCTTGTGAGTGTCACATAGGCCATCATTTTATATGTTTATATGAATTTCAGGTTATTTTTTCACACATGCATTGCTTTACCTGCATCTATGTTAAATATCATTGACTATTTTAATGCCTCCTACCCAGCCTCATACAGGCCTTCTGCCATTCTCTGCAGCCAGCTTTAGATAACTTGTCATCATTCACAGTCTCTGTCATCTCACTGTTCATTCCCTTTTCTTGGTCATTTGGAATATACTCAGTGGTATAGTTCCCAGCACAAATTCCTTTAGGAATCCAGTCCATTTACCCATCCAATGATGAAATCAAAACTGGGGGGTTTGTCCTATTTTTTTAGATGGTTTTCTGTCCACATGAGGATATTTCCATCTTTTCCTTATTGTTGCTTAGTTTCTGGACCTACATGGCCATGTGGTATGAGAAGTAGACCTTTGTTCCATGTGGATTCTGTTACCTGTTATTTAAGTACTGGAGTGGAGTAACTAAAGAAGTTATAGGGCGTATTGCATAGCCAGACAGAATTTAGACTGAAATACAAGTCTATGAACTAATGAACTAATTTAGTTAATAAGAAAATATCTAGGGAACCTCTTTGTGCAGTATACACTACACACTGCAAGAGACATCCAGTGTAATATGTCCACACACTTGTGTCACAGGAAATCCTGGTGATAGTCCTACTTGGGCTGAATGCTCTTGAGTGTACTTTACACCTGCAAAGTAGTAGCACCCGTTGACTATTTTTTCAGATGTGTTTTTTATTTGGACTGCAAAGAGTGTGAGCCATCTAAAATCTTAATTTACCCAGGGTTTTGTGGCTTTTCTTAATACTGACTCTTCAGTCTTTTCTGTCAAGCAGGTTGCAATTAAGCTTGGAGTTTTCTGAAGTTATATTTTCCTTGTCATATGGCTGCTACATTATATCATCAGAAATAGAAGTTTAGCTATAGAGAATACTGAAATTTTTCATTTTTTCCCATGGGAAATATGCTGAAAAAGATAGATAACTGCTAACATCCTTGTTTTGCAGATCAAGAAACAATGGTAGAAGCTTCACTTGCTTTTGTTTTCCTTAAAGGACACTGATTATATGCAGCTGCTTATAAAAGAATGTTTTTGTTACTGTATAGGATATTGGAAAATTGTATGCATGGCCACTCTGATATTCAATTAGCTGTTCAGATTACTCTTTGGTCAGGGCTCCGTCTTCCAAATAAATAATAAATTAACAGTTCTCTGTACTTCTCCAAAATTGTTCCTCAGTGCCCAACATTGCCTTCCCACATGCTTGTACTGTAGACCACAGTGTACAGAAATACAGCCTGCTTCAAGCAACATCATTTTGGGCACTTTAAGTTTTGTGGTCAGGACCTTGCTAAGTGGCATGTTAGAGAGAACTGTGTACTCTTTGATCTCTTACCAGCCAAGAAAACTCGTTCTCTGCAGTGGTCATTTTCATCATCTTAATCATACACTGAAGGCAGAGTGTTTTATTTTTAGATGTACTGTCTATTTTTGTTGCCACACTTTTTAAAGTTTTACCAATTGCTTGAGCTGGTCTCAGTGAATGAGAGAAGGACACGTAGAGGAATGAGAAAAGTAATTGATCTATGTTTATTAGATCTGCAAAGTACCATGAATATTGATATAGAATATCTATAGTCCTTTTTTTAAATCACAGCTGAAGATTTACACTTTATTTAGCTTATCTTCTTTCTTCTGACAGTTAAAAATTAGATATCAATGTTTAAATGAGTATACTCTTATGAAACTAATTATATTTAACAAAATATTTCCACAAATTTGTCTTTTAGATTAATTTAAAGAGGAAGCTTTTCTTTATAAAGCAGGTTGAGATTGTACCTTTTATTTTCTTTAACTTGTGAAGTTGCACAGTGTGGGTGTGGACGATCCTTAACCTTTTTTTACAAATAACTGTTACGTGGTATTTGGACTATTTGCTTTGCAAAGTAAAAAGCAAAGGATTGAAATGAATCATAGGAAATATTTGCAAAGGAGCTTACAGATCTGAATTTTCCAGCCTTTCTACCAAGTGTTGCAGTGGCTTTTTGCTGCTGTCTGCTCTATTTTTGATTTTGGTTGCATTGTAAAAACTTTTTTCCAACTATTTGCTCTTGATTGAATATTAAATATTTTAGAGATTATGAGTGAAAACTGTTGAAACCTTAGACAGATAAACAAAGACAAACTTAGATAAACAAATTGGATTTATAGTCTCCATACAGGAAGATGAGAGCTTCTGATAGCCATCTAAAGCTGTAAAATGCAGTAAAACTGGATCAACCCTTCTTTTCCACTTACGGTGTAGCATTGCAGGCGTCAAAGGATCATGAAGTTGTTTTGGTTTGCAGTAGTAGTAGAAGAATTTAAAAGGTTTTGAGTTGTACAGAATATAAATGGATTTTCAGAGATTTTTGTGGTTTTCATGCTTGACAGATAAACTAGTATTTTTTAATTTTAGATAAGTTTCTGGTAGATAGCTAGGACTGTATGAGCCAAGGAACAGATGATTGATTCTCAAGTGTACATTGATCAGCAGGATAGAAATGTGAAAAAATTTTACTTCCTATTTTCCACCTCCAGAAATCATTGCCCAGTTGGATAGATGAACTAATGAGTTAAGCAGAAGGCTGCTGTAAGTGTACGCAAAAATATGTAGGAAGACAATTTTTTCTGGAAAAGCTACCCTCCTAACATAAATGGTGTTTTAAATCAGGGGTACACATGGGACACTGAATGAGGTCAGAGAGCTTTTTGGAAAGGTGAGGAGGAATAAAACAGGGCTAAGCACATTGCAGCATTTTTTATGATCTTTCCTAGGCTTAGGAAGTGAAAGAACAGATTGCTGGGTAAAGTAAGAAGTTTTGGGTTATCTTTTCTGTTTTATGTTGATTCTTCTGTTAGTAACTGTGTCTTGGGACACACTTCAGTATGGCAAAACCCATCATCTTGTAACATTTCTGTAAATTGTAGGGTCTTTTCTAAAGTTTAAAATGGTATGACTAAAGCAGGAGATAATGTAGGTGTCAGATTCTGATTTCAATGTGAATCCATTATTTCAATTACTGTCCTCTTGATTTATGTTCTGTTGTAAGTGCAAAAACAGTCCTAAGGAAATAACTGACCTGTCTGCACACACGGATCTGTGCATTGGAAGTCATTGCTGGTGCAAACTCATGTCACCATTCTACCCCTCTTTTAAAAAACAGCACTTGAAGTGAACTAGAGGATATGCTAGAAATTACTTAGAGTGTTCATGGATTTGTGAAATCATAGTTACTGAACCATATATATATAGTGAGGAGTGCAGCTAAGGTGGTGGAAGACTTCAAGTGCAAGATTTGGGATGAGTGGCTGAGGTCACTTGGTTTGCTCAGCTTGGAGGAGGCTGAGGGATGACCTCAGGGAGGAAAGGAGAGGGGCTGGGGCTGATCCCCTCTCTCTGGGACTGCTGACAGGGCAGGAGGAGATGGCATGAAACTGCATCAGGAGAGGTTCACTCTGGGCATTACAAAGAGGTTCTTCACTGGAACTGGCTCCCCAGGGAGTGTCACAGCTCCATGCCTGTCAGAGCTCATGGAGCATCTGCACAACCAAGTCTTGGTCATATGGCTTAGTTTGGGCTAGTCCTGTGAGGAGCAGAGGGTTGGAGACTGTGATCCACATGAGTCCTATACCACCTGAGATATGTCATGGTGCTATGATTCTCTACTTAGTTTTTGTGGAAGTTTTGGCCCTTTTAGTTCAGTGCATACAGGGAATAATATAATAGAAGTTGTATAAATCTATTTCAATGTAGCACTTTCTTTTGTAATTTTTTTGCCTCTCCTGAACTGAAAATGATTTGGTAACACATCTTGTGTAAGACTACACCAAAAATCTGTCCAGTTCATTGTTCTGAGAGTAGTAGTTGTGTATGACAGAGTACATGAGAGCAGGCACATTAATATACTTCTTTTGTGTGGGCCCCACAGCCTGCTTCTAATCTTTAGGCTGTGATTTTGGACATAAAAATTCTTGAGGTATTTTTCTTCCACTTTGTGAATCCTTTTATTACTCAACCTGCATAAACTTCTGGTACCCACAGCATACCATGTAAAGGAATGCCACACTTGAGTTTGGTTTGTAATAAGGAAATATATACTATCATTTATTTTCAATGCATGACATTTTAATTTTTTCAATGTCCTTATTGGGAAAGACTTGTTCCTTACTCAGTTTCCCATATCCCCACAATTTCATAGACCTTTGTCCTTTCTCTCATCAGTTGTCCATTTTTGAGTCCTATTTACTTAGTCATTCTTCACACAGACGTTGTTCCATACCTTTAATCTTCCTTGTCTTAGGTCTTTGTATCTTTTCTGTGTCTGTATTTTAACATGGGAACCAAAACTGCATAGTACAGAATGTGAGGCACAAGAGGGACCATGGTGGTGGCATAGTGTCCTGTGTGTTGCCAATTTTAGTATTGGGATTGCTTTTCTGGACAGCCTCTGGACAATACTTGTTCATTAAAACTTCACAAACACTTCCCTGAATAGCAGTAGCCAGTACAGAGCACATTCTGTTGTGTATGTGGGGTGTTGGCTTTTCCCCATCATGTTCTTTACTTTCCCTTTTGTTGTACTTAAATTTGTGCATTAGCAAGACTTAGTGCACAGAAAGTCTGTTCACTTTTCCAAAAAAGTCCAGGATATTATCTGGTCAACAGTCAGGATATTACTTATGTACTTATCCAGTAGTAAATTTTCCAACATCCTACCTGAAGAGTATGCCATGGAATTTTCACATTATCAAAATGGCAATTATTTTTGCAAATGTAGTCAACGTTTTGACTGATGCTTTCTGAGCATCTTGTGTAGTTTTTTCAGAGTTAATGATATTGGCCTTTTAAAAAATCAGGTTTCTTGATGGTGCAGATTAGCTATTGAAAATTACATAGGATTTTTCATCCTAATTTGAAATATGTATGCATATAGAAACAATGTAAGGTAACACAAGTAAAAGAACTTAAGCTGAAGTTTCCATAAGGGGCAAAGGGCCAGACTTCTGAAGTATTTACTTCTGTGGGTAGTGAGAGTTGGCCACTTCAATATCTTTAAAAATCTGATCCTGAAAGCATTTTTAAGGCTGTCAATACAAAGGAATTCTTGAAATATGTTATAAACTCCAAAATCACTTACCAAGGGCAATGTCTTCTGAGGCACATAGCTTTTACTATAGAGATATAAAAGCTATTTGAATACTAATTGGTCACCTAGAACTCCAACCAAAGCTCAAAAATCTTTAGACAAATTCATTTTAGCATTACATATTTGAAAATACCTATCTGAATGAAAGGTCACTGCTTTCTTAATTAATACAAGTTTTATCATTTCCCCAGAGACTACTTAAAAAAGAAATACAGCTACTGGTGAGGCTCCAAAGTTCAGCTTCAGGAAATAGTGGCTTCTGTTTGACAATAATAAAATTCATAGGAAAGGCGGTGGGACTTTCTTTCAAGGTAAAAACAAAGCCTCATTTCATTAGCCACTGATAGACTGATCCAATGACAAAAAAAGTAAAATGTATTAGCCTCTACACAAGCAAAAGCATCACATTTTTTCATATATAAGTCTATAAGGAAAGTATGCAGACCTATGAAGGCTGGCTTGATTACAGGGCTTAATAAAAGGCATCTGTCCTTTGACTGCTGAATTAATCCACAGGGCAGTTGTTACTGTCAACCATAACAGAAAAAAATTAATACAAAACCTCCCCTATAAATATAGAAGAAATGCAGAAAAAACTGCTTAGATGCTATGGGAGTGAACATTTTGTCTTGAAAAGGAAACAAAACCAATTTGACTTCTTCAGTCTGCAAAATCAGAAAAGTGATCCCTGTAAAGTTCATACAGCAAGGGAGAAGACAACCCAGGCATTTTGCATTTCACCTGCACCAGCAAAAGATGAAGGCAGAGGTAGAAACTTATCAGCTGGGCTGTAGAGAAGGAGGAGGAGGGGTAAATGCAGCAGGAGGAATATCCGAGTTTAAGCTGTAAGTCATAGGATGGGAAGACAAGAATTCATATCAAGCAAAATTTTTATTTAAAATAGTTCTGTGTGAGGTGGTTATGTAATGTAATAAACTGACACTCCTGTAAGTATCCTTGTAGAGAGCATTCCAACAAACAGCAGTCTGTTTTCCATGACCAGTATGTCTGATGAAATTTGGCTTGTACTGTCTGGAAAGCAATGCACTTCCCTGAATAATAGACAGTACATTTCTTTGGCACAAAACAAGTGCTTGCAATGGGTGAATTAACATGACTGACAGAGTTCTGTTTATAACAGATCGACATGAGAGAGTATAACCATTCCTCTTCAAGAAATTTTGCTGTAAGATAATATTTCACCAAATAATTGGAACTTCATAATCTGGTAAAAGCATTTTCTCATTTAGGAGTCTAGTTTTGTTACCTGGACCAAATCAGAGTATTTAAAAACTATTTTATCTCTTTGAATCTTATTTTAAGTCTCATACATAGCATTCTAAGGATATTTGCAAAATAAATCTAAAAATACAATCTTCCATACCATTTATTTGGAGTATTTTAAATAGTTTATCTTGTGTAATGTTATGGTTCCACATACAGTAGGTAGCTCAGAAAGCAGAAGTATATTCTCCACGCTAAACTTAAAATCAGAAATGCAGGTTCACATATCTTTATACCAAACCTTGAAATTTTAGTTTTGAGACATAAGGTTTAAAAAGCATGATTGGTTTTTTTGGTCTGACAAATGTCTTTCATTATGCTTAAGAAAGTAGATGGCAAAGAGGAGTAGTCAAGGAGGAGTAGCAAAGCAAGTGACAGAATAACACATAACACAATGATACTGAAAAGTAAGCAGTATTAATCTTTAAACTTTTTCCTATTTTCTATGGACATCACATGGCTCTGTGAGGATTTGTCATCCGGAAGAGATTCTGCTGAGGTTACTTATGAGTTTTTCCTTGTTTTGATAGGGTTTGAGGTTTATTTTCTTTCTTAGATCAGCTTCAGTGCTTCTTGATCTAAGATGAGCTGAGTCCTCCCCAGTCTGTGTATGCATATACCAAACAAGTAGCCCCTTTTATGTCCTTTTTAATCTGGGAACATTTTACAAGTGTGATGTAGACAGGGTACTTTGGTATGCACAGGTTTGTTTATTAAAGAAAATAAACTTGAAGTGTAAAGTCCAGTAAGAAAATAGAAACTTTGCAAGTCCTTCATGAAAAACAGAGTAATTGTGTCCTAGCATTTCCTTTCCCAGCTTTCTGTTCTTTCCATTAGATGTGTATTCGCTTCATTGTGTTGGGCTGAATTCACTCTTTTAAAAGTACCTAGTTCTGCTTCCTATTGGCTCTTACATGATCATTGTAGATCTCATGGATTCTCATCCAAAAGTCTGTCAGCTGAGTCCTTCAGGTTCCCTAAACTGATTAAGAACCATCTCTTTTGGAAAGAAGCTACAAAATGAACATTGGTTTCTCTCCATCTTCTAATGTGTTTTCTGATTAAAGTTGCCTTCTGGTAGTCATTGGTAAACTGTTATCAGCTGATACAGTTAATATAAAACTTCTAGATTTTATGTGTTGAACTCCTATTTTATTTATGGAAGCTGAAAGGAAGTTGCTTTGGATGCTCCTGGTCTGTCCATCTGACTTGCTTCCTTCCTCTTGGTTTCAACAACAAAAGGGTCTCCTAATTATCCCTGGTCAATGCATTTTAATCCTGAGCTCCCTCCTGTAAGGAGCTTCATGTTTCTTTTGGAGAGGGAATGTACGCATAGCTGACATTTCAATTTTCAGTAGCATCTGAATATGGGGGCCACATCATACACATTTCCTCCAAAGACAGTAGATTTGCCACAGAGGCAGCTTGCTGACCAGATGTGGATTTTTGTGAACACAGAGAGCTCAGCCCAGAGAGACCACATCCTCTGTGTGGATGCAGGTCAGAACCTGGAACTTGTTCTCTGTGGTTACCTAAGAGAATTAACAGTAGTAGCATTGACTCAGGAGATATTTTGATCCTATATTCCTACCTGGCAAAAGATACAGGCACTGGTATGACCAAATGTAGCAAATCTGATCCTGTGTTCTTAATACAGGTATATGAGATGCACATATAATATCTGTGTACAAAATTAGTCTGGTTATCTGGACTCAGCTGTGACATTTTCCACTGGTAAGTTTTTAAAATGCAGTTCAAGTTCAATGGATGTTAAATACATCCATTGAATCATAGCACAGATCTTTGCACATATATACAACAAATTGCTTATCCAGTAGGGAAAAATAAATGGGTGACAACAAACTGCATTATTTTCCAACAGAGTTCTAAAAATTACCTCATGAATATGCAATGTACCTAACTTAGTTTACTGTTTGATTAAGGTCTTGGCATTGATAAGAGGACATCTTTACCACAGAGCAATTCTTCTCCATGGGATGATACACTTTTCAATATATCCATACATGCAGCAATAAGACATGGAAAATGGAAGTTACTAACTGGATATCCAGGTAACAAAATTACTCGTTTTTGTTCAGTGTATCATATCTCCCACCCACCACAAACACAGTCTAATTTGGTTTCATGTATTTTAATTTCTTTTAGTAATTCTGCTAACTTCTTAGGGTTTTGACCACATACAAAGATCTAGAATGAGAACTTCTAAAATCCAAACAATGTATTTTTTGAATTTTCCAAATATTTTGTCTGCAACTTACTTGAACTGTAGAAAAAAAACTGTCACAGAGTATCGCAAGTTGGAAGGGACTCATAAGGATCATAGAATCCAAGAAGAAGGTCCATTAAATTATTTTATATGAAAGAAAGTTACATGGAATTTTGCATCTCAGCCATGCAGTGGCTTTTTTTGTATAAATGAGACTCCTGTTTTGGTACCCCTGGACTAGAGAGACTTTGGTGCAGGGCTAGAGTTTAGGTGTGCAGCAAAAGTCACTGTGCAGGGGCTTGTCAAGAGACCTAGTGAATTCATCAATTACAGCAAAACTCTGTCTGCACACTGCTGCTCTGTATCTCAGAACTGACTCTTGGTCTGTTGCTGTTCCTGCAGGCTGCAGTCACTGGTTCCCTCCACCATCTTTGTTCAGTGAGTCACAGATTCAGTCGTCTGATCCACCAACAAAGAGACTTTGGCTGTTTGATATTGCCCAAGACCCTGAAGAGAAACATGATCTGTCTGAAAAATACCCTCACGTAGTGGAAAAACTACTCTCACGGCTTCAGTATTATCACAAACGTTCAGTGCCTGTGTTCTACCCTGATGAGGATCCCAACTGTGACCCAGCAGCAACTGGGGCTTGGGGTCCTTGGGCATAGTGCACACATTGCATCCTGCAAAAAAACCCTGTAGCAGAGTCTGGTTTATGGACTAAGAGTCCCAGTCATGTATTTTGTACTTTCTTCAATGAGCTGTTCCTAATTGTGAGCTTATTCTTTGAATAAGTATTTCTTATTCTTAATACGATGGGAATCTTATTTCAGTCTTTTTGCACTCTCATTCACAAAAATTATACGTGAAATGTTAGTAAAATTATATATATATATATTTATTATTCTTTGTCTGGAATATACTTCTAGTGCAGAAGATAAACATTGCTTCCTTCCTTGAAAGAAATTAAAAGGAATTTAATTCCTTGTAAGAAGTCATGACAGCAGGGACATCTAAAATTAATCTTGTGAAGTATACTGAATTCTGGTTTCATGTTTGTCCAGAAGACAAATTCTACTGAAAGGCATTATATGTCTGTATTGGCATAAAAATTTTTGCCTTTAACGTGTACTTCTATCCAGAAAAAGGAAGAGTAAAAAAAAAATCTTACAAATACAACAAAATCTCTATTTCTTGTTCACTCTTAATGTATAAAACCAGAGTAGAGAGTGATGATCAACTGGACTGCAGGGCTGTCAGGTAGAAGGATCTTGACATGCTGAAAAAATGGGTGAATAAAGATGTAATGAATTTCAAAAATTGCAGAGTCCTCCATTTGGGGTGGAACAGCTACATTCAGGAGTACATGCTGGGCCATGATCAGGTGGAAAGCATTTTCATGGGAAAAAATCTAGGCATCCTTGTGGACAATAATTAGGACAAGAGTGCCTTTTCCTCTCTAGGTGAAGAAAACAAACCACATGTTGTTCCATATAAGCGAGGATGTAGCCAGCAGCTAGGGGAAGTTTTAATACCATTCTATCAGCACTAGAGCATAGCATCACATTTTGAGCTTCCCTATACAGGAAAAGTATTGACCATGTGGAGTTAGTTCAGTGGAGAACTATGAATGTGATCATGGGGAGGATAAAGAAATGGGTTAGTTTATGCTGGTGAGAAAAAGGTGAGAGCTATCTTCAGCTACCTAATGTGAGAGCACAAAGAGGAAGCCAGACTCTTCTCAGAGATGCAAGATGAAAAGCACACAGGGAACATGTGGAGTGCAATATAAGGAAAGGAAAAAACACACTGTGAGTTTAATTAAATGTGAAATGTGAGATATGGCAATCCTAATCCTGGGGATATTCAGTCTTTGGTTGGAGAAGATTCTGAACAATTCTGTCCCTGAAGCTGGATCAAATTTGAAGTTGACCTGGTTTGGTAGAGGTGGTGAGAAACAACCAGTGACCTCCAAAGGCCTCTCTCTGCAGGAATGAGGATTCTGTGATAAACAAAACCTTACTTTTATTACCTGCCTGGTAAGTACCCTGTCTTTATTACCACAGTGGAGTCTGTTTTCATCCTGAAGTGGGCTCCAAGCCATGAAGAAACCAAGCCAAGAAGCATTTCTCAGTTACTCATCAAATTGATACAAGATAACCTTCCAGCTCTCTATTAGTGTCTCAAACCCTGAGTTCTGGTACTGCTTCTCAGTGTCCTTGGCTAAGTTCTCAGGATGCAGAGCTCAATCTGTCATCATCTCCAGAAAGCAACAGTCTAATTGTTTTTTTACTGGCTGCAGGACCAACTCATATAAATTGCACTAAAATCTTGCACAGCTTCCCAGTTTTCTCTTGGGAGACTTGTGCTAATGGTTAGCAAAGAGATCAATGAAGAGAAAGGCTTGACAAAATCTGTGCATTAAAAAAAAAAAAAAGTCTGAAAAAAAGATGAGACAAGAAAACTGAAGATGCGTATGCTTTCTAATACAGCTGATTCTCCACTACACTCTGTTAAATCTAATCTTAAATGCTTGTCTTTTCTACCTTTGATGTTTTTTTCTTGAAGTAGAAGTGAAGCTAAAACTCTTCAGAAGCCTGTACAGCTTATTGTCTTTCTCCCAAAGGGCTTTATGTTTCTCTCACTCCTTTATCTCTTCTGATCCTTTATGTCAGTATCTTTTTCTATTCTATTTTGCTTATCTTTAGCCTTGAAGAAAAGGAGGAAAGAAAAGTAGTTTGAGAGAAAGTAATTTTCATATAATAGACAATATATTTACTCCGTGGTTTAATTGGATGTATTCCTATGGAATCCTGTTTCAGACCAAGTTTTACATTCCTTCTCCATTCATCCCTCAGTGGCTGAAAGCAAATGGCTGCAGCAGGGTATGACTGGGCAAGCTCTTCAGGTTGTTCCTCACCTAAACAATTGCTCAGAGCCTCAAAGACTAGTTTCTCTTCCATTAGGTTGCACCAGCCTTTCCATTGGGCCTTTGGGCATAATGCCCAGCCTTACAATACTTCCTAAGCTGTTGGTATTCACACAGTCATGAGTTTCCACAGCTTATCTAGACACTGGGAGAATCATCTGATCATTACCTGCCTCCAGGTAGTTTATATTTTCATTAGTAAAACATTTCTGCTGTGACAGAAGTTACTATACTACAGTTAGGAACTTTCATATGAACTAATATATTTAAAATAATAAATTAAAAATATTGTATGTTCTGTAGAAGTAATCTCCTTCCATTTCATGAAACACATTTAGGCTTTCCTTTCTGTCATGTGGCTCTTCACTGAGTTCCTGCTCAGGTTTTAGCTAACACACAGCTCATAGGAAGACCTGATGTTGTTGGGAGCAGTGCTGTGAAATCCGAGTGAGAGCAACAAGTAGGCAGCACACAGAAAAAGCTCAGGCCATCACAAAGCCATTACTTGTCTGCTGCAGACATAATCCTTCCTACTGATTGTCAGGTAATTCCAAATCCACTAACTTATGGCAATCATGTAGACCAAACTTTAAAGCTGGAAGTTGTAAATATGACAGCTTGCCCAAGAACACCTCTGAAGCATATCCAGCATCAGCCAATCTGCTGAGGCTTTCACGCTTCCTGATGGGATACATGGGAGGCCTGCACTGTGACAGAGGAGAAAGGATGAGCACTCTCATCAGCAGCTCTGGGAGTATTTTGCTTATAACTTGTAAGTAATGACTTAGACCACTTGTGAGTTAAAAACCTCATGAATGAAGGAATGAATTAGTGAATTCCTGTGTTAGTCTTGCTTGTATGAAGGGAATTGAGCCCTTTGATGTGTGTGTTTGTTTCCTTTCCTAATGAGCTCATAAAATAATTTACAGACCACGTTGTCCTGTAAATTAGAGAGATCCAATTGGACTATGACAATCTTGGCTTCAGAGCACAGCAGCATTTAACTTTTGAGCTTTTGAAGATTCTTAATGGTAACTGAGGCACAGGCTCTGTTATTTGCTGATCCCATCAAGGAAGGGAAAATGTAAGCAACAAAACCTTTTTGTGAGCTATTGCAGCAAGTTGACAAAGCTCATATCTTCCTCCAGAAACCCCCAAAAAGCCTTAATAACCCTTTTCTAACTGTTGCAGTCAGTTTATTTTATACTGATACAATGATTTATGTTACTTTATAATTTATCTGTTTAGTGCAGCTGTAAGTTCCATATTCTAATTGTAGCATACAGTTAGTGTCATGGTTTCAAGTAAGGGATTCTAAAAGAGTAGAGTATTAAATTACCTTTTGTGACCTTTAGGTTTACTATTTTTGTATGTGTCATAATGATACATGTTGTCCTTCAAATGTCTTTTTGAGATAAATCATCCAAAGAGCAGAAGTCCCATTAGTTCTTATTCATCCAGAGTGTTTTGATGTAGTTTATTTGTGCAGTCAAATGCAGATGGAGATGTTGACAGCCTTTCCCCAGTATGCAAGGAGTTTATGTTATCCTCACATATGATATCCTCACATCCTTTTTCATAGTACATATTTATTTAGGGCCCTATGTACACATGCAGACATGTAAGATTAGAAGAAAGCTAACTGTTCTCAGTCAATGTCACATATAACATTTTAGTTTATAGTAGGTGTTACAAGATGTAATTTTTGCAATAACAAGGGACTGTACTTGGGACTAGGGGAAATTTCTGCCCTACATTCCTGTGTGTCCTTCAGCGTTCAAGACTTGTATTACATGACAAAGGATGTTGTCTTACCCACAGAAGTGGAAACTTCTGTTAATGATATTTTTAACTGAGTTTTTTAAAGCTGATACCTCATTTCATGGAAAAGAAAAAAAAATCACCTAAATTGTGAAAACTCAAGTAATTAATGGCATTGACTCCCATCAATGTCAGCTTCTTGGCTAAAGTTCAAAAAGATTAAAAAATTTCTAATTTTAATTTCAGAGGTAAGACAGCTTCTATGTGTTCTCTTTTCACTGTCCTGCAATCTGCATTTAAATGTCTTGCTGATACTCTAATTTATATATTTAATTTACTAGGCAGTGACTGTGACATCATTGTCTCACACAGGTATTCAATTCACCCTCTGTTTTCTCTCATTATATTTTAAAATCCAAATATTCATTATTTCCTCAGCTACAGTAGACATAATTTTTAAATTTTCTAATTATTTTCCATGGGTGGTCCTTCATAAAACATTTTAATTGAACTGTGTTAGGGAAAATAAACATCTGGCTGACACATTTAGATTGGCATCTGCAAAGAGTTGTATACTGTTAAGTTGTTTCAAATTGGGAAATAGAGAATTCTTTATATGTTTTGTGGTTACTTGAGTAACATTCAAAAATGCGAATATTTTGAACTCTAAATAAAACTTTATTTCATCCCTTTCCAATTTAAGATTCATTCTTAATCTAGCAAACATCTGAGCATTGTGAATTCGAAAGTCTTAATCTTTATGCTTTTGAAATTATTTAAGCTTCAGAAAAGTAACCAAGTTGAGGAAGAATGCTGACACTGGATACTCATTTTGAATTGCTTAAAAAAAGATGTACACAGTCAAGGAGTGGATGGTTTTATAAGCAAAACAGAAGATCTGGATCTTTTCTTGAGTCAAAGGTCCTATATTCAGCCTGAAAATAATTTGTCCAACTTTCCTAAGGTTGATAAATGAGTCTTGGATAAAGATCTGAGTTTAATACTCTTCAGAATCTCTAAGCAGAAGAACCCAGAGTTTAAACACTTGTGGTCTTTATGGATTTGAAGCTCTACCAGACCCAGTTGGCCTCTGTGAATTTGCCTTTCATCCTAATTTCTGACGAAGTGGTTTAATGGTAGAAAGACTACTAGCAATAGAACCCAAAACTGTTTTATGCTTTCTCTAACAAGCAGTAAATGAGCATGAAGTTACAAAGAGAAGCCTGTTAAACCTGTGCCACCCTATTGCAGACTTTCCAAAGGGCCCTGATGGAAGGGCTGATGGTGGGCCAGTGATAGGGCTGCTGTCCATGTGTGATGCAGTTTGGCACACAAGGACATGCACTCCATATGTGTAGCCATGTTTGTAACCCTAGGGCCAAGGACACCCAAATGACAAAGAGGCACCAGAATCACCAAACACTTAAAGTCAAAATGAAAGATTACTTGATGCATAAAAAACATATAATGTCAAGCACTTCCAGGGGATCCAGAAGTGTTCCTACCATCCAGAATCTGGATGGTAGGAACACCAAACCATTTCCAAGCTGTAGCAGTTATTAAGGGAGGATTTGTTTTCCTGCCTACCTGCTCCTTTGGCAGCCCACCACAGGCGCCACTCCAGCTGGACCCCGAGGCTGTGCCTCTCTCATAACACTACCCTTAGCTCTGGCGTGATGGAGGGGCCAGAGGACCATTCTCCAGCCCAGCCCTTCCCTTGGCAGTCCCTTTGGAGCCCCACCCCAAGTAGGCCCACAGGTTTCATGTCTCTCTAACTATAAATAAGCTGAGGTTTGTCATGGAGAAGTAGTGCTTTTGCTAAGAGAAGGGGGAAAAAAACCCTGCCAATTCTAAGTTTGAGGAGGTTAAGCAATATTTTTGCCAGCGGGTTTCTAGCTGAATGTTTTAACTCTTTCAGCTTACTGTCTCTGTCAGCTGCAGGCAGTGGACTCAATTTTGTTTCAAGCTGGGTTATTATGTGGGAAGATGCTGGTTGAATATATGGTGTAAGGAATTCTGTGGGGTCCCAAGCTGCTGCTTCTGAATCCAGCGCTCCCCCATCTTCTTCCAGTGCCTTACAATTCATGTATGAGCTCATCTACATGGAGCAGAACTGCTGCAAGGAACAGGAAAATCTTTTTTTGGCACAGAGCAGTCGGAATGAGTCAGCCATCCAACCACGGACGGGATCAGTGACGGGCCTTGTGATAATTGCATATCGTGGCTACCAGAGGCAAAGAGGATGATGCAGTGCTCCTTGTTGTGTTAGTGTTCCCTCCTGAGAGTGTTGTTTTTGCGGGGTGGAGTGCAGAGATACTGGAAAGGTTGGTGATATATCTGCTGCCAAGTTCCAAAGAAGTGACTACCGGCTGCCATCATCAAAACAGTTTCCGGATGCTGATCCCCTAATCCTGGCTAAACTCAATAGCAATAAAGGCAGTTATATTTTGTCTGCAGGACTATAGTTAGAAAAAAGTATAGCCCGAATAGCTAGATTTGGATCTAAGGAATGCAGTGTTTATTTGGACGAATCTTCAAAAGCCACAACAAGGTACTGCACCAAAGCCACAGTTCTGGGCTGCCAGATTTTGGCATTCAGGACAGCGATAAAAATAAATAAATAAAAAAAAAAAAAGCCCTGTCTTTCTTTTCAGCTATGCATTCTTGCTATTTCTTCAAGCAAACAAGGAGTCAGAACACAGTGAATACACGTACAAACAAAGTAAGCTGTGTTTGGTATTCAGCAATGCTTATTGAGTAATTTTGGGCATAGAGCCCATGGTAATGAATGCAAAACTTTGATCAGGACATCTGTGGCCTGCCCAAGTCATTTGATGGGACCTGCAAATCTGCCAGAAACATCACTCAATGGCCCTATTAAACGGGGATGTTGAAGTCTTTCTTGATTGTGCATTCTCCAAGCACACTCATGAAGTAGGAGTCATTGATTTTTATTGGATAGAAAAGTCAGAAATGGCTAATTCAAGGACATCTGAGCCCCTAAGTTTACCCTTCACATTTATCCTGCTTCACTGGGAAAAAACTTTAATGACTCTGTCTGGACAATGAAAAGATGAATGTTGAGAGCATTGAGTCAGAGGGTGGACTTAGCTTCTAGCAAACAGACTCTCAGTTCCAGCTTAACTGTACTTAACTCACAGTTACAAATAGTTTAGGGTTTTTTTAATCTATAGATTATAGTCAGGGCAATTCTGTGCTTCCAAACTGTTTTCCTGATGTTGCTCATCAGTGTGCAGTTATCCAGGAATATCATCAGTTTCTGCAGGATCATAGTTTTTTCCCCTCTTCCCTTTTGTATGTGGTCAGAGGAGCCTTTTTAAAAAGGCTGTGAACATTGTGAACTGCCAGCCCAAGAGCCATGAAAGCACTGCTGCCCTGTAGGTGGCCCCTATAGATGTACTGAATTTTCACTTTAATTCTTGTCCTTTTTCCTTTGTTTTCAAATATTCTGTTTTACAAGTCATACTTGATGGATAAAGCACTGTCTGAAATAATCCCAAAGTGGCTATTAGTCTGGTCTAGTCACACCCTGCAGCCCCAGCAGTGACATGTTGTAGAAACAAAGTCATTCTCCTGCCTTTTCAGTTCTGTTTTGACTTTACTCTATAATGAAGAGAGCATGGTCATGGTATATTAAACAACTGGATAAGAGCAACATATACATTACCATCACTCTGCTTCTAACTAAAGCCCCAAAACTAATATAGCAGAGAAGCCTGACTAGAAATTTACTGTCAGGGTTTTTTTGCCATAAATTCAGCATTAGAAAAAAGTTCAGAACAGCTGAAATGGCATAGCATTTGACTGAGTAAAAAATAGACATATTTATAATATCAAAGGAAATTTATGAAAATACCCCTGTTGGATTTTGAAAAATGCAAGAGGGAATGGAGCAGAACAATTGCATTTCTGTTTATATTTGCCCTAGAAAGTAGCCCACTGTGAAGAAACATTTAGGAATGTGAATGATTGAGAGATTGTCTCTTAGAGGCAGCAGGTATAAGATGTCTGAAATTCCTTTGAGTTATAATTGCTTGTTAACATCAGGATTTTTTGGTAATTGTTTCTGCCCACAGTACACAAGAACTTAATATACATTGCTTTATGTGGAGAAGTTTTTAGAAATCACCCTTTTCTGTATTTACTTTCTGTATTTCTGATAAAGAAAAGGCCATAGTATATGGAAAAGAAATTTAAAAAGGAAATTTAAAAAATTATTATTCCAACACTATAAAATGGAGAGAAGTTTCTTACAGAAACAAGAGTTTCTATGCAAATGTTTATTCTATTTATAGCATTAAATGCACATGCAAGAATCCATCTTCCTGGCTATAAAGACTGAGTGTATTGTCAAAAGGCAAATGTAATTATTAACCCAGAAATATTATTGAAGATTTTTGTACTATGCAGTGAATTATGCATTTTAGATTTAACTTGTGACAAAATATGCAGTAAATATGTGGACCTAATCCAAAGCCCAAATCCAGACAAAGCAAGCTCCTACATTGTCTAATTTTGTTGTACTTCCAAATTTTAATTTTGTGTCTGTGGTTCTAAATACTAATATTAAATTACTTAGTATCTATTTTTTTCAGAAGCAGCGAGGATGCTGAGACCCTGCTATCACAACACTGTTTAACAATGCTTTTCAGAGCCTACAGCAGTGTAAGCATCACAAGCTACATGCAAAAGCAGACTTTTTAATAACAGCCACTATCTATCCTTTTATTTAAAATAATTTAATGACATTTCTTTGATGACATGTCCAAATCAAGTAATGACCTCTTTTTCAATACAAATGATCATTTTATCTATAGTTTATTTTTATTGTGTTTGTCATAAATGTACTACTGATGCATGAGAACACAAGAAATGATTTAGGAACACTTGGTTTCATCCTAAATATTATCCAGGTAATAAGTGACTATGATACACTGGTAATCATCATAGTTCTAGATATAGCAGAGATCTGGCATTGCTTAAGCCCATAAGTGTCAGCCCCAAATGCACACACAGCTGCAGTGCACTTGAAGCACCATTTCCTTCCCCTCCTGCCTTAGCAGATGATTACTGCACAGATCTCTCTGTACTGTCAAAGTGAATAATTCCACTCAAGGCCATGGCTTCAAGTGAATTCAGGGCTCATGAACAGTCTTTGCCCATGAGCTGCAGTCAGAAGTTTCTGAACTAATTAATGATTATTTAACATCCATGTGTCTTAGTTGCCCATATGAAAATATGAAGAGGACAGGGTATTGTGAGAAATACAGACAGGTCTGTGCTTGTGTTTGGGGTGTTGGTCACTCAGCCCGAGTGCAGTCATGGTTCCAGTTTGTTTTATAAACTGGCCCAGTCAAGCTGTAGAGCAGAATCAAATACTCTGTTTATCATATCAACTGGAATAGTTCTTTTAGTTCAAGGAAAACTCTTTAATTATTGTTCACTGATTAAGTTATATTTGTACTGGAATCACAGCTTATTTTGAACATTAATCTGAAAATATTATAAGATGACAACTGTTACTCTATATCACTGCTGGAAGAGGAGAAATTTACTCTCTCAGCTAATAACTCTCAGTTTTTAAATCTATGCATATTACAAACATTCCATTCTTGCTTAATGTTATTTTAGATTTTTCATTGTATGTTTATCTTTAAAATAAAAGTTACCTAGATACAACTCCAGAGAAAGTTAGCAAACATAAATTTATTCATTGGACTTCAGTCTCTAAACAGACCTGCAAACAGACCTTAGGAGGCATCATTAATAAAATTTACTGCATTGAAAATGTTACGCTCTCCATTTTCTCATCTTTCTGCTCCTGGAAATGAAAGTTTTTAAAGAAATAATAAATTATAGCTATAAACCCTATAAAGAAATATGTTTAAGATAGAATTTTCTTTGGTAAACCCATAGTAAAGCCCATAGAGACAGAGAGCCCAGTAAATCTGGTAGATTTCTGTATTTTTTTAAATGGGCCCATATTTAACTTTACATTACAGTTTAGGAATTGACTTCCAAAAAGCCGTAACAGTGGCTACTGTTCTTTCCCTTAGGGTCTGAACAAGGAAATCCAATGTTTTCTGGTCAGCAGTAGGAATTCCACTTTGTAATCTGACACTCTTCATTCCTCTCCTCTCAAAGGCAGTAAACCAAAAACTTAAAGGCAGAACAGATTTTCAGATCATGTAGCATTTGTAAAGCCTCACACACATTTAATGATTTGTTGGCATGTACAAACTGAAAGCTTCATGACCTGGCCTTTCTCTTGTCAGTTCCTGCTCTCATCACATTGTCTAGTTATGCACGTTTCACTGAGAATTCATGTTTTTGCATTTCTCTGATTTCAGCCCTATTGTTCCAGACTCATGAGGAATAAAAAAGTCATAGAAGAGCCAAGATCTTCATGTTAGGAGGCTGATACAGCTTGACTGTAGCCAATGGAGCTATGGTAGTTCATACCAATAAGTATGCAGTGATTAGAAAGGTATTAGTCCCTTTTTTCTATTTTTTAGTGCCGGGTCTCTAGCAAGCATGTGGTGGTTGCATGCTTCTGCATATGTATGCAGTGGTAACAATTGGGTCTTTTCATGCTCAGAATGAGTAACTCAATTCTAGTCAGTCTGTAATTTCTTTCTGACAGGCTCGTTTTTTCTCTGCTGATGGTATGGTTATGGTTAAGGGCAGCTGTACAGTTTTAAAACACAATTTTTCTGTAAGCACAGTATGTCTGTTCAGGCACATTTCTGTCCTAACAGTGCATAAGGCTACTCATCCATGACCATGGCTGCATCAGTTGTGGAATATGGTTGTAAGACATTTGATAGAACAAACATCTTGACACACTTTTACTTGCTGCTATCATCTCTGTTAATTTATCCTTCTGTGATGGATATATATATTTACAATAGTAATTGCAAAGTCTCTGGACTAGGAAAATTATCTAGTTGCTTTGGCTACTTGTTCTCATTAAGGATTTGTTCAAGTTCATGCTGGTGTCAGCATGCCCTCTGACTTCTTTGGAAGACCTTAGTAAAAAAAAAAAAAAAAAAAAAAAAAAAAAAAAAAAAAGAGAGATGATTTTCAAGTATGATTCAAACTGCAAATTCAGTTGGAACCGTGTAAACTTCCGTAAGACTTGTTTGTAGTAGGAACAAACATAATAAGGAGAGCAGTTAGGAAATCTCTGGTTGTTCTCTGTGCTTTCAATATATGTGCTGCACTTTATCTGCATATATTGAACCTTCTTAGTCACTTAGGTGACTAATCTGTTAAAGATTCTTTTGAGGAGATAAGTATTTTTGGAACATTTCTTAAAACTATGATATTTGCTGGACTTTCAAAAGAAATTCTGAAATCTCCTGCATCTAGTACAAATTTCTGGGTAAATAACAGCCAGCTTTGGGTGAATTCTACACATTGAGTTTGAGTACATCCCTATAGCTGACTCCTCTGGTATATGACTTTTAGCTTGGATCCATAACCAAACAGTGACAGAAACTATTAATGTAAATTAGAAAAATAAAAGCCAGTACATTTCCTATGTTAACTGTAAGGAAGTTGCAACAGTAAATTCTAGCACAATGATTTTGTGCTCCTAGGATATGATATGGGTATTTTTCATTGTCACTCCTAGTGAATTGTGTACCTCTGAAGTTTATGCATTGCCTACAAAGGAGAGAGGGATTTAGAAGAGAATGCATTTACTAAATTTACTGCACCCTGTTCTTCATAGATCCAACACTTCAGACTTTCTTTACACCCTTTTGAAATTAGCTGCTGGGAGGAAGGAACACTGGCAACAGTGTTAAGGAAGTGCAGTCTCAGGCTCTGCACTCCCTTAATTAGAAGCCTGAGACTCATGGTTAATGGTGATTAATGTTCCGTGCTATTTTGCTAGTTCTTCCTTGTGGGAAAAGATCACATAAAGCTGAAGTACTTTCAAACAACTATTGATATTAACAAATTTCTTTTTAAAAGAAAAGTTATTTCTACATACGTTTCTGACAAATTAAGAATGAAACTCTTATCCAAGAGTGTCGTTTAACTAAACCTGACAAACATAACTGCACCAAACTGTTGTAGCTGCTTCACTTTCCCACACTGTTTTATGTTTTTTAAACTTCAAAGTCTCCAAATTCCTCCTGATTGATGCACTGATATTTTAACTATGTCTTTGTTGTGTGCTGCAATCAGACAAGTGCTAATAACCTTGAGGAATCTGGCAGGACTGTGGGAATCTTCCAGCCATAATTGTATCTTATCGTAAATGTGATGATTTTGGCAACTTCAGATGAGTTGACAGAATGTGCTGTTGCTGAGGGTGATACCAACTTTCTCCCTTGACTTACGAGTCAAAGGGTCATTCATTTATGCATTCTTTGCTGTCTCTGACATGGAGTTTTTTAGTACAATTCTGGAATATGTTAGAGACATAAATGCCCACAGTATTTAAACAAAAAAATAATGTAATCAGGGGGAAAAAATCCAGGAAATCCTAATTACATAGTTAAAATTGCTAGCACAATGAATTATGATCAGTGACACTGAGTTTTAATGTTATATTTCAAGTTTATTAACAAAAATAATATGTTTGAACATTATGAAAAAGTAAAGCAATATAAAGATGCTGAATATAGCTCAACTTACTGTACAACTGTGTTAACCAAAGTCTTGGATTTATGTATTCAGTTATTTACAAGTTATTTTAGCTGAACACTTTAATATGTTTGGATTTTTTTAACAGATTCTAAATGGAGAATAATTCCACTGGAAGCTAATTTTTGGGGCTAAGGACATTGCAGATGATTCCCTACATGCTTAAATGTGTAACCTCCTTATATTTATTCAGTTTTTTGATCTGTGCCTCAAGCCATGGTTATCACTTTTTCAAATTCTGGTACAGACCATCCACCTCTCTAGTGATAAATATGGTTTCCCCAAGTATAGGGGTAAAAAAGTGTACACTTGATTTTTATTCTTGTGAGTTTCTCCACATTTCTTCTTTCTCTATATTTACATGAGAAAAGTAAGATACCTGTAATTTAAATTGTCTAATAGACCCATGACTTGCATAATATTTATTCACTTTATTTTTTTTTTTTTATGACCAGGCCATGAAGAATAAAATAGTGTTTCATCTTTGGTTGTTTTTTAAAGAGAGAGTGATTCACTTATTATGTTTAGAATAGGACTAATGGAGGTCCAGAGCCACTATAATTCTTTAATTAATGTGACAGATGAGAGATAAAAAGGTGCTCCTTATTTGTTTTAACTGCATGTACTTGTCTGTGCTTCCTGAAGACCACTTGGCCTGCAATCACTTTAAAAAATACTATGATTTGGCTCTGAGTCACATGTTTTGATTGAAATCAGATAGCCAAAACCACAAGAATCTTAACTTGTTAGAAACGGTGACTGTTCCAAAAGTGTGAATCCAGAAGACTGGCATACACACAGTAAGTAGAGGACACACATAAGAGCTCCTGATGGACCCTCAGCTTTGGGGTTTATTAATTTTGCTGCTATTACATCACTGGGAAACCATGAGCACCTTGCCATACAAGGCTGGGGGTTTTAGTTTTCTGTTTCAAGGCCAGAAAATATATTCTGCATATTAACAGTGACTTCAATTCTAATTTTCAGTGTCAGAACTTGGACAGAAACTGCATCATGGAACATTTCTTGATGATCTTGCACCTTTCTTCCTGCAGCACTAGAAATGACCTGTACTGTGTCCTGGACACGCTGTGAAATCCTTGACAGAACATGATGCATCACTCCATTGAAACAAAGAGGTGTAATTCTTCTTAGTTTACTAAATTATACTTAACAATTTTCTCCTTTAGGATTTTCTCCAAGTGCTCTGATTGTTGCAACAGTTCGTAATGAAATGTGACTCCCAGAAAAGATCATCAGCTGAATTAATTTTGATGTTATAATATGACCTGTGCTTACTTATTATTCAGTGACTTTGCAAATGTACCCACCAGTTCCTTGTGTAACCATCCCCATAGTACATAAGAAAACGCTCGTAAAAGAAAAAAAATCTTAAGAGAAACAGCACTAGTTGAAATTTGTAATTTTGTTAAAACATACTCACCTAGCAAAACCCCATCTTTTAAAGGTTTCTGTGGGGTAGCTAGACAGCCTTATTACTGCATGGTGGCCACCATGTATATTTTGTGTATTTTGTATTATTTTGTGAACTACTGTTGATGTAATGTATAATTATTGAATATGGCTATGATACCAAGTTCTAAGGTGTAGGAAATAGCTCACTATGATCTTATACACTGAAATAGAGATTTCTCTTATTTCTGCTTTGGAAGTTGAACTTTTCTTTATTCACTACCTATTATGGATATTTTGCTACTGCAGGAAAAGCATGCACTAATAACTCTTGGTCAGTATGTGCCTTATTTTTCTCCATAATGGATTTCTTACTTTCTCTTTCCTCTTCTCTTAAGTAGCCCTGTAATTATCATCATTAACAATGTTTACTTTTAATCAGTTGTGGTATTTTAATTCTCAGCTCTTATTTTTTTTCCTTCTTATTCTCAATATTTGCAGTGTTCTTGCAATATCAGTATCATCTAAATCTAAATGCAAATAGTTTGTTTCCAAGCTATTGTTTTGATTTTATCTTATCTGTTCAAATAAGGAAAGCATGAATTCCTGGGACTAATCACGGTATTGTTTAATTAGTGTTATCTCCAGCTAATTATTTTCATTTGTGTTTTAATATAGATCATTCATCACTTCTTAAATAGTTAATTTAATTCTTTCAGAGACAAAAACATAAAAATGCAATTTAAAGTTTCCTACTTACACACAACATCACTAAACATTAAGTATAACTTAGTGTGTGAGAGAATCTTTGAAAAATAAAAAGCTGCTGTTGTGCTTCTAAGTGTGTGATCCAAGGCATCTGGATTTAACAGACAGATATTTATTTAACAGATAATCCTTTAACAAGGATAGATAATGTGGAAACAAGTTTTTTTTCTGCAGTCAGAACTGACCATTAGCAGGGAGTAAGATTATTTGATTATTTTGCAGAGAGATGAGGCAATTGATTCATCAGAAGACAGGGTTATCACTGAACATACACAAACCAACTACACAGAAGAGAAATTTACACACCCTATGGCGAGATGATGCAGTGTTTGCAGTGTAGATAACTTTAAGGGCTGTGAAAAAGCAATGTCATTTTCTGTGAGGGTTATAAAACCATTTAAAGTTGGGGATTGAAATTCTGAGTTTTTATGATGTGACCAGTAGAATCTTGAGTTAGAGGTCCCAGCAAATCTCTCATGCTAACCTTCAGATAAAGACCTAAAGGGTGATGAGCAAAAAGGTGAAAGGAATTATTGTGGAAATGCCAGTCTTTAGTTTAAAGGAAATCTACAACTAGTAAGAAATATGTGTTTTAGCATAGGGCTGGATCCCTAAAGAAATTCAGCAGCCTGTTTTCCAGAATCCTTAACCTCTAACAAAAGCCTTTTTTGTAAAAGCTACTAAATAGGTCTTGTCTATTTATATTGGAGCTGATTTTCACATTTTATAAAGTTGATATAGAGATATAAGATCAAACAAAGTGATTGATTCAGGTTTCAGTGAATAATTGGAAAAAGACAATTCCTCCTATAGAAAAATATCATAAATCCTAATTATTAGGCTCCTTCAGCAGGTTTTTTTCTGACATTTATTTTTAAAGTTTTTTAGACAGCAATTTGGTCAACACAAGTCTTTACTGATGAAACCTTGTAAGCTCAATTACATGGAATTTAAAGCCAAAACACTAGATTAACTTTTTATGGCTTAATAATACATACAAGCTATCATTAAGCTGAAATATGAAGTCAGAGTATTCTTTCACAGAATTGCCATTTTATAATAAGAAGGCACAGTATTTTCAAAGAAGCTTCATGCAAAACTATGATCTTTCTGATAAGACTTTGGTGGATTATGTAAAAAGAAAGGGTTTATTGCATTTGTTTGGCTTTACAGTCTTATCCAAAAAATAATTTCATTACTGCGTCATTAAGAGCTTCAAATACTGGAGCAAATGCTAGTGTGCTGACAAAAATTCGGAGTTTCTTAATCTATTCCTTTTTGAGTTCTGAACAAGTTCTGAAGTTATGTATTTTCTTCTAAGTAGTGTAAGATTAGCAAGTTTGTTTCCTGGTTTTAAGCCAGTAGGGACTCACTCTTCATCGTTTATTCAGTGTATATTCTTTGAAAGCATCTAATATTAAGCCTCACTTAAATTTAGTGTTGTGTGCTGCAATGAACAATTAAATCTGATTTGGAAAGTGTTGGGGTTTTAAAAGAATTGTGATTAAACCTCTTTGTACATGTTCCGTTGGGTTTTTTTTGTGCTGAAATTCGGGACACATGGCCTTTGCTGAGGAAGCTATAACACACTGTAGTTTGCCCAGTTATAAGGAAATTGCTACATTGTAATTGTTAGTACATAATTGTGATTAGTGATTGACAAAGAAAAGCCTACTGGTGTCAGTCAATATGTAGGCCTTGTCAAAAATGCATACTTCAACCTTAAAAACCATTTTGCCAATTCACAAATCTTTTCTTTTAGCAAGAGCCAGGTTTCCCCAGGTTATGTAGACTGTATGTGATCCTCCACATTAAAAAATCATCTCCAAATTATTGTCAGTACGTACATGCATATCTTTTGTTCTTTGGAAGAGACATGAAGTTGTGTGCCCCCAGGCTTCTCAGGACATCTGAATCTCTTTAATCTGTCACATGTCAGATTAGTGCTCTTGTGAGGCCATAAACATAAACATAATGTAGCCCCACAGGATGTGTTAATACTGCCAGAGGCTTTTTTTCAGAGAGTGTATGTCTGACTTGTAAGATTACAATTTAAAATTCATATTTGATGGGTATTTCAGGTATTCCATAGCTAAAACTGTCTCAAGGTTATTATTTTTTTCTTTTAAAATTATATATGATGTGCCAACTACTTTCTGGAAAAATCAAACACATTATTCTAATGAAGATGTTGCTGTACAATATGCCCTCCAATGGTTAGGAGCTTTTTAAATTTTGAGTGTATTGGAATAGCTTGTGGCAAGGTCCAAGCAGATGGAAAAAGAGTTGTTTCTCAGGAAGCTTCAATTTAAACATAGAACAACTCCTTTTGTATTTTGTTTTGGTTTTAATTTATTTTCAGAGTTATGGATAAACCAAAGTATATATTGCTGGCAAAAGTGTTAGGCTGCATAGTTTCCAATTTGGCTTTACAATCAAAAAGCCTCAAAACACAAAGTAAAGGCTTCTCAGGGAGCAACAACAATCAAGGTGGAAAGTGTGATTCAAGACAGCATGGTTTACCCTGAGAGTTCCATCCTTCTTTTACACTGTCTGGAAATAAAGCTCATTTAACTTATTTTGGAGATGGATGTGATCATTTCATTATATATGTATTAGAAGTAGGAAGAGTTTCATTACATTTGTGATAGGAGCAACATAGGAAAACAGTGAAACTGGAGCCACATGAGACAAGACAGGGAAAGGATTTCAAAACCATTCTAAAATACTGTATTACAGATAGCTGACAAGCTGACAAGGATAAACCACTTAATTCAAACTCCTGGCTTGGAGGGCATAAGTATAACTTCTGTAAGGACAGTTTTATCAGAGTGCAAGGTGTGGAAATGTGGTAGTCTACAGGATAAACAAAGCAAAGGGAAATCCAACAAAAACCAAACCAGACCAAAACAAAGGGGAACCCAATAAAAAACTATCTGCATTGTTTGTTCCTTCTTTTGGATCCTGGCAAAATCATGGTCAGTGTGTAAAATCCTGAGCATCCAGATAAGCATAAAATATGTTAGGAATCCACTTCCTATCCTTGAATGTGGGCAATGTGTGGAAATTAGCTCAAAACCAGCACAAACTGCCAGCAGGAGTAGCGGGTGTCAATAACTGCTCTGATTTGTGCTGTCCTGGTTCCCACTGACATGCTGTGATGCCTAGGAGACTTAACTGTAATCATGGCTGCATTATTCCTAAGTCAGAATTCCTAGGAATGCCCATTTTAATTTTGAAAAATGTTTCAAGAAGCTATTACAGAACTGGGAATATGGATTAACAAGACTGTTTCACTGAATTTCTTTGGAGAGTTTGGGTGAATCTTCCCAATTCTTAAGCAATTTCTTCAAGTTTTAAATTGTTTTGAAAAACTTGGCAATGTTACAATCTTTGAGATTTATCTCTAATGATGTTAACACTGATGAATGAAACATTAAACATTTTTGAGATATATAATTCCTAGAAATAGCACTAGGCTATTTCCTTTTACAATTTGTAACACAGCCAGTAGAACTGTAGGATATTTTGGAAAAAGTCCTAGAAAATGCCTCATTTGTGGATGAATAAGCTAGTAGTTGAAGAAGGTATCAGAGTTGCTTTTTTTTAACTGGATATATGAGTTGATAGAGTAATTTGAAATGTTTTATGCATAGTAGCCTGCTCAGTCATTTGAATGTATATATTTTCTCTTAGCACTTTTGAGGACATTAGAAGAGAAATAGATCTGCATAGCTGTTTATTAATGTGGGAATTTCAATAGGTGAATATCTTATTTAAAAACCAGCCTCTTTAATTATTTATACCTAGTGGATGTCTTGGTTTGTTCAGTTGAAAGGATACTGTTAATTTAAATTCACATTAATTACTGCATCAAAGTGCACTTTAAAATATTCTCTGTCCTAGAGCGCTAAATTATGAGAAAGGAGATAAAGCAGCTGTTACTGCTGTTGTGTCAGGCAGCATTTATTTGGCTAGACAGCTTTTTTTTTGCATACCAGTTACAATAATATGTGTTTCAGAAATAGAGATTAGACACAGTGATAAATCTGGATCCCTTCAGTGAGCCTGAGTGTCTGCATTCAATTAAAGCCTTCTTAAAATACAGTGGTAGATTCTTCTATTGTACCATACTGGCAGAGTCCCAAATTAGTTTAACAATTAGTGTCCCCAAAACACCAAGCTTGGTTCAGAGATGGAATTTGAGACCTCAGAATACTCAGCCAGGGTCAACAGATATCTCTTGACACCCACCACAGGCCTTCGTCTCTTCTCACGTTGCTTTCTTTTTAAAGGTCTCGGACTCTGAGACACTGTTTTAACTGACCTTATTTTTTCAATTTGTTTTTATTTTGATGAATGCCTGCTGCCGCCTTGCATTGGTCTGTATGTCTGGAAAAGTACTTTCTTCATCGCTTTCCCACGGAAACTTAAGCAGCACTGTCCTTTGTCCCTTTCACTTATTCCTTGTATCTAAATAGCTTATTAAACTAGCTTTCCTGAGTCACCCTCCACTTCTTTCCCCTGTAGAGATGAAAATCTCAAGATACGTCTCTGGATACATTGAAATTAAGTAATCAGTTAAATTTCAGTATGATTTAAGACAGCTCCCAGTCTTTCCATCCAAACCTTCTTCCTATTTGCTTTCTCCCTGCAGACTTTCTCCATGCTTTCTGCAACTCAGCACTGATCTTTCCCTAGGTCATCACATGCAGGTAAGTCTATATACATTAGTTCTGTACATAACAACTTCGAGTCAGTAATTTTTTTTATCTATGGCTACAATTCTTACATAAGCTTTATTTTTGACCTGAGCTATAAAATTCCTTTTCTCTGACATCAATCAATTCAGTATAGTACTGCTGTTATCCACTGTGGATGCTCTTGCACCTTTTTTATTATCTACAACCTAAGGTGCTAATTTTGAATGACCTTTTTAGCTTAACCACAGCCTCTTCTCATTTCTCATTTGCTCCTGAAGTCTCCAATATGAACAGATGGGGTTCCCCATTCTTCAGAGGTTTTTTCTTTTTTTCTTTCCTTTGTCCCTACTGTCTCTAGCTAGACAGTAGAGAGATCAAATTCTTTTCTGTAACACCATATACTGGTTGGTTCAGAGCAATGAACTTTTAATGAAAAAATTAGATGTCATACCTAGGTGCATACAAAAACTGAAATTTCTGAAGCTGCAAACAAAAACAAGTTTTACTTGAGGACACATTCTCTTGATTTATTTCAGATGATGTTTTACATTATATTTTCTTTTGGGTTGAAGAACAAAAAACCCACAATAAAATAACACCCATGTCCCAACTCAATTTCCTCACTCTTCCTGAGCTGAGTCCTCCCTTTTATATATTTCCCACCATCTTCTGCCTCCCTAACTCCTCTTTTTCCATTTTCCTTGGAGCTCTTGGGACAAATTCCAAATGCAGCATTTTCTTTAACATTATTCTACTTAAAAAAAAAAAAAAAAAAAATCTTCCCTGTGTGTTTCTGTAGTCAGATCATTCATTTGAATAGAATATTAAAATTTATTCCATTACTCCACAGTAAGAAGATTTTGGAAAAGCAGCCACTTAAAAAATGAAACCAAAATACCACCAACAAAAAGCAACAGAAAAGTAAGTGCAATGAGGAAACAAATCTGTATGAATATATCTGAAGCTTAAAAAGTTGAAATTGACTTGCTCTTTAGTCCAACTAATAATTCCAGTATGCACACATGATATTCACTTTGTTCATTTTTAGCTTTTTGTAGGCTCTATATATAAATTTTTGTATCTTCTCCAATATTTTTAATAGTTTCCAGTGACTATTCACAGGCTAAGTGGGAACATCATTTTGTGCCAAATAGTGTCTGTTCTTCTTTCCAACCTGAATGTTATTTGCTAGTTATTTGGATGTCATACTCGTTTTGGTTGTACTTTCTGCTATCCTGTTTTGTCTGCCCTGTCCATATTCTATTCTTACAACCTTCAGAGAATGTTTTCTGGGCCACATCCAAGGCTGTATTTGTTCAGGTGAACTTCAGGAAATTTCAGGGTAAAATAATCCTTTATTCTAACAGTCCATGGAGAATTTAAATCAATCAATCAAAATGAGATCAGTTATTATTATCTGGGGTTATAAGTAAACATATATTTGGGGAGGAGAACTGTCCAAACAAATTAATGCCTATGAAGTTAATACTTGGAAAGATCTATGAGCGAGAGGAAAAAACATTATATCATTTTTTCATCTCATATATTACTTAATCCAAAGTGTGCTTGTTTGACGTCTCTGTTTCCTGTTTGGATAATGTGTATTTGCAAAGTTCTGGTGATGAGTTATTTGTTTGTGCAGTTGGACTTAAGATAAGCTAAATAAAAATGTTTAGAGCTGTACATCAAAGCCAATATAGTAATTAGTTAGCATTAAAACCCCACTACTTAGATAGAAGGAAATACCAAGTTCCTCACACCAATTCCAAATAAAGAAGTCTTCAAATTAAGAAAATTATATGCTATGCTTAGATCTGCCAGGGTCACAATCCTTGGCCTTCAGACTACATCAAGGGATTTCAGGGTGCTGCTCCTGCCTCCTTGTGAAAGCTGCCTGCTTGTGGCTGTTTTTCTGAGTCACGGACTTGTTCAGCCCCACAACCTAATGCACTGAGCTTGACACACAAGCTTCTGCCTCCAGGTAGTGTGTTAAAAAGTACCT
Source organism: Cettia cetti (assembly GCA_013401135.1). NCBI lineage: Eukaryota > Metazoa > Chordata > Aves > Passeriformes > Sylviidae > Cettia > Cettia cetti. The sequence goes on along the minus strand of VZUI01062673.1, from coordinate 3,139 downwards.
GCAGCAATATGTGCCATGGACCAGACAGGATCCAATGGGGTCAGACTCTCTGTTAGCCCAAATTAAAAGCTGTGGTTGCCCTTTGTGTTTCGTGCAGTGCTGGAAGTCAGTAACAAATTTCTTTAAAAACTTTATCATACTGTTCCGTGGGTTGTAATTTGCTTATTATCAGGTGTTATCTTTCCCATTAGTAATTACTTTATCCAGTGGGTAAGCCTGCACCTTACCACTAACATAGCAGCACTGGGTAGTTGTTCCTACTGTGTATTTTTCAGTAGCAAACATTTTTTAATTAATGGAGGAGGAAGAAAAAGCTGCTGCTGCCACTGGATCCACTACTGCAGCAACCATCACAACATCACTTTTCATATCCAATCTGCTAATTGCTGTGAGACTTACCTGTGATTTGAACACACGTGGGTGTCTGTGTTTAAAAGCTGACTTCATAAATGAAGATAGTAGGGATGCTTTAATAATTATTTCCCTTCACTCTAGGTAAGGTTTATTAAATCAATTAGCATTTTACTTCATCTTTTAAAGAGTTAATAGATACATCTTTTTTAAAGTTAATAGTGACAAGACTGATGTTTGCTACACATATATTTGCAACGCAGACTTTATACTTCCTGGGTTCACATTATTGTTGTAGTATCACGGTTCTATCTTTTTGAAACAGCATGGAGTATGTATCTATTTGAGAAAAAACTGATCTAAAAGTAGCAGACCTATGTATTGTGGCTATTAGCTCAAAGTGCACTCCAAAACTGGAATGCAAAAGGCCTCATAGGTTTTTAAAACTAATATGACTACTATGTTAATTTTGTGCTATCAAATAATGTTGTTAGTGCGTTATTTTTGTGAAGTCTTTAGGGTTAAAATATTCTTTAAAGAGATGTTTATTTTCAGACAGACCTATTGAGTTGTCTCCTATTGTATGTTAAATTAGCTGCTCTCAAGGGTCACAGAGAGTTCAGCTTTACAAAGACACCCTTATTTTGTAGAAAATGAATTTTCAGACTCTAATGGGAACATTCAAAAATGTCTCTAATAAAACTTTTTTTAGAATGTTTTATTTGGTGACTTGTCCAGAAAGAGGAAAAGTAATGTATGGACACAAGTCTGGACAATAATCAGACATGGAAGCATATGCTCTTGTTTTCAGTAGTTGTAGAGGGTTATGTATGTTTTTATTGTTTCTGCCATAGGAACATAATTCTTAGAGTTTTGTATTTGTTTTTTCTTCCTCAACCTATGTACTTGGGAAAACATTTACTGACTTTTGGTTTCCTGAGCAGCAGACACCAATTTTAAAAAGCACAGATCCAGCAACTGGGTCCAGTCAGATGGAATGTGCTCTTGCAGAGTTGAAGACTTTGGAATCCCTGGCAGTCAGGATCAGCCTGCACTGATTCCTCTGTATCATGGCAGTAAAAGGATAATTTAGTCAAAAGCCATAGCTTCAAGTAAATGCAGTGTTTCTGAAAGATACCATTCTTTCAGCAGTGAAAAGAGAACTCCTTACTTTGCCCCAGGAGGATGGCTTTAGCTACATCAGTCAAGTTTTGTACTGGTGTATCATTTATGTCCCTGAGATACCTAGAGTGACTTCTTTTATTCACCAACTTAGCAGCTGGTTTTAGCTGGTGCAACAGCCAGTTCCAATCTAGCAAGTGAAGCTGACTCTGAGATGAGCAGTATGAAGTTGGACACCTGTCATCTACTTAAAATGAGCAGCATATTATACCAGGGTGCAACAGTGGGGGATAGCAGAGGCATGCAGAGACATGTCCAAGCGTAAACTTTAATTTTCCCTGCAGATGCTTTAAACGAGTGTCACTACCTGTAGACACGTATGTGCTTGGCACTAGATATCTCAAGATAGAATTTAAAAATTACAAATTTCTGGAAAAGCCTGGGTCATCACAGAGTGTTGCTTTGAAACTGGAAGAATGTTAAATATTATTTTAAAGGGGTATCGGTAGGGAAATTATTTGTTCTAAGGGGAAAAAGTTCAAAACCAGAAACATTGTAGACTTTTTTAGACATTCTCTTGCAATGTAAATTGTATTTCTGAAGGTCTGTACCAAGAGGAATTTGCTGCTTACCACTCCTGCTTTTCATTCCCTGCATGGACTATGGCCATCTATGCCCGGTGGGGCAGCCTGTGATGCGAGGTGCAACAGGCAATACCGGGCCCGGCACCGCCAGTCGTGCTGCTCAGTCCGTTCTCCGCCTGTCAGACCGGGCAGATGGAGAACCCTTGGTTATTCAAACGCCAGGATGGCGGGGCAGAGGACATCTGGGCTATCTCCAGAGCCTCTCTCCCGGCTGTGACAGCGACCGGGGCACACCAACCCCCCCACGGCCGCGGTGCCGCCGAGCCCGGGCCCCGCTCCGGCCCGGCCCCGCTCCGGGCCCTTCCCCGCGGCCGGCGGTGTGGGAGCGGGGGACGTCAGTGTGAGGGGGCCGGTCCTGGGCAGGGCAGGGCGCCCGCGTCCCGTCCCTCCCCGCCCCTCGCCGCGGCTCCCTCCCTCCGGCTGGGGGCGGCCGGGTCGGCCCTCGCCGGGATCCCATTCCTCCTCCCTCGGTGCATGGTCGCGGCGGGAGCGGAGGAGGGTGAGCCCGGCGGGGCGCGGGCCGGAGGCGGCGGCGAGAGCGGAGCCGCAGCGCGGAGGAGCCGCCTCTGCCCGGCGGAGGTGAGGCAGCGGCACCGCCGAAGTTGTGCGGGCTTGGGAGGACGCGAGGGAGGACGGGGACCGCCGGCTGCGCTTCCATTCATTGCCCGAGCGGCGGCCGGGCTGCCGCTCCTCCCGGGCCGGGGCTGTAGCCTCAGGGACAGGCCGGGGAACAGCCGCGGCGGGACGGGGCACGGCGCGGAGGTGGCGACAAGGGACGGGACTGTGGCGCCGGCGAGAAGCCCCCTGCGACCGCCGGGGCAGCGGCGGAGCGGGAGGGCACCCGGGCGCCTTCCCCCCGGGGAGCTCGGCGGGGACCCTGGGCGCGACCCGGCGGGGCGCCCGCGGCCGCCAGGCTGCCTCCTTCCCCCGCTCCCTCCTTCCCGCTGCCCTCCCTCCCGCACGGCGGTCCTGCCGAGCAGCCGCTCCTGGCGGGACGGGGCTCCCCGCCGGCCGGCGGGAGG
>VZUI01062671.1:0-10646 GCA_013401135.1 Cettia cetti | reverse complement strand
CCCCCTTTTCTTTAACTTTTTTTTCCCTTTCTCTCATAATGGAATGTCTTAGGCTTTTTTTGGCAGCATGGAGTTAGTGACAAATTTGATTTGATAAAGGAGCTGGCATCCAGGTGAAGAACCAACACAATAGGTTCTGCTTTTAAAGGTCTGACCCATACAGCTTAAAAGTCAGCGGCAATTTTCTGAGTAATTTCAGGATGATTTTGGTCAAGCTTGGTGTCCATATGAAGGATGAATAGACAAAAAGGAAAATATTCATTAGAAAGCATTCTAGATTTCCAAATTCAGGAATACAGTGGTGACCATGCTTTAATAATTGCTGCGAATATGAGATATGAAGCTCATTTAATGACTATGTAAATATTTCTAATAAATAATTTTGATGAAAATGAGTAAAAGTTGTATAACTTTAGACACAGCTACTGCTGCTGTGATCAAGTGCTAAGAAGGTGTTTAGCATGCTAGATCTGCTCATTACTCTCTGGATTTCTTCTGTTAAGTGACATATTCCTTTCATTTGCTAGTTATAATTTTATTATGTTTATTCCCACTAGAAAAAATAATTCATGCTGGCAGATGGAATCTATGTCACCTCAGGATTCATGCAGATGTGTATCTGAACAGGTACGCAATTTTTTATTTACTTGTATATGTAGAAAATATATGCGTATGTTACTTCTAATCCTTGACTACTCTTTTTGAAGGGCTGGTGAAAGTGATGAGGAAATAAATTCTCACAGGTCCGACTTTTTTGTGATTGGAGATTTATTTCTGTTTCACCTAATGAAATTGTACACAGTTTTCTTGTTTATATAGATGAACATGTATGTGAACTAGGAATGGCTATAGATTGATCTGAAATAACAGGATCAGAGACAGGTGAACTATTATCAGCAGATGCAACTTACTTTAAATATGTTATAGGACTCCGATTAAGAAAAAAAGCCATATAAAACAAGGTTAAAACATAACACTTCCATAACATCTGGAAGACTGCCTACTTTCAAAGGGAAAGGCGGGTGAACCTAGCTGGTAGAACCCACCAGCGAATTTACACATGAACGAGATTTAATTGCTAGAGTTTGGTTTTGGTTTGGATTTTGGATTTCAAAACAACAGGCTTCAAGAAATGAGAGGTTTTGAAAAAAATAATGAATTTCTGACCTTTTTAAATAATGATTTTTCCTGCTGACTTGCCCTGAGTAATAAACAAAAATATGAAACCGTGTCTGAGGTGACAAATGTATTTCCCCAAAAGGAAAAAAAAATCCTACCAAAAAAGTTTCTTTTGTTTATAAAGATATAATTATTTAGAGTAAGAGTTGTATATAAAGTATACCAATAAAGTTTTGGAAAAATTGAAGGAGGAAACTTATTTACTTTTCTGGATAAGGAACAGTTTTGCCTCAAACACTAAAGAGACTTATACTTAAAATACAAGAAGGTTGAATAAAATACAGGTGGGAATTTCCACCTAGGGAGAGGTCTATTAACCATGAAAACAGAAAGAAGTCCCTTGACAGTGGAGGCAGAACTTCTGTCTGTGAGCTATGTAAGAACAATCTTTGAGAGTAAAATTTTATTTTCTGTATGGTTGTGTCAAATAAGAATTAAAAATTTTCAGTTGATTGGCATAAAGTACTTTGTAAAGCTTCTGAGATAATTGAGTCTAATATCTGTCACCCTTTTTGTTGGTTGTGAGAATATCCCACTCAATCATTAGAAGACATCTTCCTTTATTCTTCTCTGCAGCTCATCAATGAAATTTTTAGAAGCTTATAACATTAATTAGAATTTTTCTTTCATCTCTTATTTATCTGGTGCCTGTTTTGTGTTTCTTCTCATGAAAAACAAATAAAAAGTCTTGCCTTTTTCATTGCTGTAAACATTCCTAAACTTATATACAAGTTTTGATGTTTTCAAAACAAACTGACTGACAGGGCTGCAAGAGAAATCAAAGGGATTTCTAAGACGTAGGTGGCACAAGCAGTTGAGTTACTTTATAAACATAAAACTATTCATAATTTATTGAAAATATGTTAAAGCGGAGAAAGGCAAATCCAGTTAAAAAGAAATGTTGTAACATCCACATAAAAATCCAAAAATAAGGCTAAATGTATTGCCACAGTTTTTAGAAAGTGCTTTACTTATTTTATGTATACTTGTTTCCAGATGTGCCCGAGTTTCAATACCTCTGCTCCCTATGTGAAGAACAGGAAAGGACATATTTTGTATAATCTTTCAGGGTTCCCTGTGGAAGAATATTTAGTGAGGTCTTCCAACAAAACAAGGTAACCTTAAAATGTCTAACCTTTGTTTATCCTTTGTTTATAAACCCCACAGTCCTTTCTGATCCAAAGCATAGGCGTTTGTCAGGGAGAATATAAAGGGTTTATCTCTATAAAGGGTTTGTCTTTATCTGGTGATTGTTACCAAGGTGTAGAGTTAGGCTGCTATTCGAGGTAACATGAAAGACCCTCAGTGGTCACATCTTAGAACTTCCTCCAACACTGCATGATGATTACCTCTAGGCATACTCTGGAGTTTCTTCCACATGGTGAGTTATTTCAGCATCTCAGAGATGCATATCTAAACCAGGTGAACAATATAGTTTCCATTCCTCAGAGACTCAGACAAATAGAGGTGGATATGCTCCAATTAATATTTTCTTTGAAGTTAAAAGGGCTGGTATGCCCCTGGCAATATTCTCTGGCATATTCTATGATACCAGCAACAGATATAATCTGCTGTATTTTGAAATTTACTTATGTGCCTTTACAACTCAACCACTGCTGATAATGTAAGTGGAAATATTAGACCATGTATGATTTTATGGAGGAGAAGAAAGTGTTAGCCACTTAGGTATTAATAGGAAGTGCATCTGATTTGATATAAATAGAGGTAAGCATCTTTGGGTGAAATAATTGAGCTAGTATACAAATGGTTTAGGAAGAAATAAAGCTATTTAAGATGCTTGTGGAAGCCAGTAATACCTCACTTGCTCACAACCATTCCTGTTGCTCAAAGATTTCAGCTTTCAGAAAGCAAAAATTCTTATCTAAGAGTATACCTTTGCTGGAAAAAAGCCAGTAATATTTGCCTGATTAAAAACTACATTATTCCCCTCCTTTTTAACAAGGAAGGAGTCTGTGGGGGATGAAGTTTTACTTTCAGTTGAAAAATAAAGCATTAGTGTAGTTATCTCAACTTTACCCTTGCAAGAAAACTGCAAAGCTTAAGGCAGATAACTTTTTGTTACTTTAATTTCTACTACCAGATATGGTGGTTGGTCTTTTGGAGGGATGAAAGCCTTTGAACTTCGAGATAAAAAATTGAATGACACCAAATCTCAGCCTCTGGCTAAGGTAAGAGTTGCATGTATGTGTGCACATCTGTATGTATGTATTGATTACTTTTTTAGATATCACAGTGATTTATTAAAAAAATATGAATATCGATCTAATATAGGTATTCAACTGAGACGGACAAAAACTCTCTAACAGTTTAAAGTTAGAAAGTGTATGTTTATTACAGCACCGGGCAACATGCAGGATAGCTCCCAAATGCACACCGCAATTTGCAGACAATTACAGAGCCCTTTTATTTACAAAGATGTTGAATACCCAAAACACAAATGCATATTCATAGCCCTGATATGTCCCACTCTCCGTATGGTAATTAACAAAAAAAAAGCAATTAAGCATGCGTAGTTTGTCCTTTGAAATGGGTCGGTGGTCTTTTTCAATGGGAGGGGGCTTAAAATGAGGAAGCAAAATGACTCTTCATCACTCTGAACTTTCCACCCTTTCAATGCAAATGTGACAAATGAGCTCAGGTAGAACTCCCATTTCCTTAGGTACATGACTTGCAATGGGTTTTGGAGGATGGGAGTTTCTGTGGTTGTCTTGTGTTCCTAAATCTATTTATCACGTTCTCTGTTCTTTACTTCAAACACAGCTGAACAAACAAAGTTGACAAACAATCAATTATTCAAGCCTAAAAGTTCACTCAAATCTGGTTTCTCTTAACTGACTACAAAGCTTTTAATTAATTCTAGAAAAGCCTATCTCTAACTAAAATCGTAACTTTCCTAAAATTCCTAATTCTTTGAAGTCTGTCTCAACATACTTTGCAAATAATAAATCGTTACATGAAATCATTGCACTTGAATAACTGGGAAAATAATCCTCTGTCTCTTATAGTCTAACTTTCTGTTCATAATCCTTGAAGTATTCTCCTGTCTTTGAGATAAAGTTTTAAATGAGTCAAATTATACACCCTTTTTAAAAAAAAAAAAATAAATTCCAGTGAACTCATTTTAGAATCTAAGTTTAAAACTTGTTTTTAGATAGTCAGCCAGATAATATTTTTGATTTTCTACAAAAAGCTGATGTCAGAATTGGCCAAAGTGCATTGAAGATCACAATAAAATGTTGTTGCTTATGCTTTTTCTTGACTACAAGGGTTACTTTGCTTCATTTCTCTCACTACCCTCCCCCTAAGAGTAAAGACATCTTCTAGGAGCAGCTCCTTCTGCATAACAAATATACTATTCTTTTCTCAAAAGAACTTTTCTAAAACGTTCCAAGAGAAATAAAATCCACTGCATTGGTAAGTGCTTGTTACCCTCCAGGTCTCATCCCAACTTTTCACAATATGGAGATACTGTACCTCTCCACTGCATACCAAAAGGCCTTAAGGAAAAGCCCTTTCTTTCAGTTGTGCTTAGAATAATCCTTCTTCTTTGATTTTTGGGATCCATTCAAATGTAGATGCATTACAAGTAGAGGAACAGCAGTCTTGGAGAAGTATTGATGCATATCAGTGAACAGTCTCTGTTTTTGTATGTGATGCAAACAAGAGGTGTTGAGAGGAAGCTGTGCATTTTCCAGATTCCAGATTAGGATATGAATAAAGATGCTTCTTCCTTTTTTTAATGTAAATATGGATTTTATTTGCTCTTAATAAAAATAGAAAACAAGGACCAACATAAATATCAAACCATCCCAAAATCCATTTTGAGACAAAGTGTTAGAAAAAAAATACAGATTCTCTCCAGTCCAGTGTCATTTCATGCTTAGTTTTGAATTAAATCACTTCCTGTTTCTAATACCTTTTCCATGTAATTTGTTAGAAATCTCCCTATTCTATACAGAAATATGAGCATGTATATATTTTCATTTTGGTAATTTGTAATCTCTGTTTTAGTCACATATATTTTATAGCTTTGAACTCCAATTCCATTATTCTTTCATGAGAAACCTGAAAGTTTTCTGCAAGATCTTTTTTCTGACTTCCATTTTCTTCCTATGTATCTTTAATAATTTTTAGACTCTTGTTTTGATATGCTTGCACTGTGGTTTTTGTCAGGCCGTTTTTTTTAATGTATTTGGTATAGAGCTCCACCTGCCATCAAGACAGAGATAAATTATAATTAGACTCTTAGTAAGTAAGCTTCATATTTTAGCATATTTTAGACCCAAAGCAAATAATGGAGTAAATTTATTAAGGGTGCTGTGTTATCTAAAACACCTCTTGGAAATGTCTTTCAAGTGATACAATGTCAAGTTATTGCATTACCCTTCAGTAACTAATGCCCAGATTTTTACTTTGACCTTTCAGGTTTGTTCATGAGACAGTGAATGTACCATTTACATAGCCTGATATGAAAGAAAATGAGAAATTTGCATTTGAAGAGAAATACTGTATGATTCACTTCATTTAAAAAATTTCTGAATCTTTATACATTTTTCTTCAGTACTTGAAAAGCCAACAATTTTTCTTGTTCAAATTAAAAATATTTATTTAGTAACTATTTTACTGTACTTAATCATACTGTGCTGCATATACTACATACATGGTATATGCATACACATAAAGGATGTGTATATGTGCACACAAGAGAGAGAATATATCTATGACATGACAAATATGGCTGATTAAAGATGTTGATTATTGGCATTCATTGATGATCAGTGCTATGTAGCAAAAGCACAACTTCTCAAATTTTTTGTATTTTTCATGACTGTATATTCTCTGGCTTCCTTTGGTAATATGACCAAAAATTGTTCCCTAATAGCTTCATATTTACTTTTTTTTATATCATAATGAAATATAGGAAGAACATGTGGTAATTTTAAATACTGCTGAAAGGCAAATAATACTGTTCACATGTCATTTGAAAGAGTACTTTTTTTCGAATCCCAAAGGTTGGGACTTCAGGCTTTACAGTACAGTAATTGTAGAAGTGTCCAGAGGAAAAAATTACGTCTTTCTAGTTCAGTATCCATCATGAGTCTGGTCCAGCAATGCTTAGGGACTTCTCTGCTCCTTCTCATCGCTTTTGCTTGGTAGGCCATATGTTAGCTGAAATGTCAGTCTAGCTTTATTCTGGAATATTAACCACAAGTAAAAGATTATGAAATAATGTAAACATCTCTTCACAGAACTTCAATCTGATGTGGTGAGGGGTTCTGCTTTCCTTTGGGAAAGAATTTTCCTAACTATGGATAGAATTTAAAACAAAATAAAAATTAATTATATTGATATATACAGTTTTTTGTTCCTCATGTCTTTTCTGCCTTCTGTAAATAATTGCCTGTGTGGTGCAAAATAAATATGAAAGGTTTCAGCTAGAGCTAATACATTTCCTTTTTTAATATTTTACCTTTGCTAATAATTTTGAATAAAAAACAAGACTTTAGAAAAAATGTACCTTCTTGTGAAGTGAACAACCTTAAATATCTCTTTTTCTAATGTATAATTAATTAAATATCCATCTTCCATTTGCTTATTTCCTCGTGGTTTGATTAAGTTACATAATGCAGCTTAGAGCATTATTCCAATTAATATGCTGGATATTGAAATATATTGTTAAACACAATGCTCTATTGTGGTATCATTTGAATACTGGTTGCATTACTATATTTAAAAGGTGTTCACTGAACTTGCGACCTTTCCTGTGCCTGAATTAAATGAGTATGCATTGTCAGAATTTTGCTTTGTTGTATTTTTAATTGCCTTTTTTTTTTTCCCAACAAGACTGACACAATTACACTGGAGTTTCATTATGTATGCAAAACTCTCTATTCTGTGAAAAACTTTCAAAAAGTGATAGAATCAGAGATGGGTGTATGGGGGTGTGAAAAAGGCAGGTTACCCTTGATCACTTGTTCCTGTCTTTTTGCCCTGGTTGCTTTTTGCACAGGAGGGGCTGCAGTGCAAAGATTTTTGATTTTCCTTGGGAATCTTAGGTTCCCTGTCATTACATTTTGGTAAAGACCTCTCTGGTTGATTAATGAGAGAGATCTAGTTTGTGTAATAATTTGTGGAGAACAATGGAATTTCATGACTTTGCAAAGAGGGGAAGATGTTAGAGTTTTTTCTTTTCTTTAAATGGCTGCATAAGAGTTTGTGACATTTGAGTACCATTGCATGGCACATGGAAGGCAGCCACGGGATCAGGCCCAGCCAGCATGGATTTATGAAAGGCAGATCCTGCTTGACCAACCTGACCTATGACAAAGTGACCTGCTCACCAGATGAGGGAAAGGCTGTGGATGTTGTCTGTCCAGACTTCAGTTAAGCATATGACACCATCTCCTACAGCATGCTCCTTGGAAAGCTTCATGTGGCTTGGATGGCTGGCTCTTCGATGGGTAAAAAACAGACTGTGTGGCTGGGCAGGAGAGCTGTGGTGTTAAATCCCCTTGGTGGCTGGTCATTAGCTGTGTTCCCCAGGGCTCAGTCTTAGGGCTGGTTCTACTTAACATCCTTGTTGATGATCTGGATGTGGGGATTGAGCGCACCCTCAGTAAATATGCAGACGACACTAAGCTGTATGGGGATGTTGATCTGCTTGAAGTTAGGAAGTCTTTTCAGAGAGACTTGGACAGACTGAGTCATTGGGCTGAGGACAACTGCATGAGGTTCTATGAGGTGAAATGCTGTGTCCAGCACTTGTGTCGCAGCAAACCCACGTAGTGCTACAGACTGATGAAGTGGCTTGAGAGCTTTTTGATATGGGGGTGGTGGTTGACCACCAGCTGAATATGAGCCAATGTGTGCCCAGATAATGACATCTTGGCCTGTATCAAGAATAATGTAGCCAGTAGGACCAGGGCAGTGATTTTTTCCCTTGTGTTCAGCATTGGTGAGGCTGTACCTCAAGTACTGTGCTCAGTTCTGGGCACTTTACTTGAAAATTACACTGAGGTGTTAAAGCATATCCGGAGAAGGGCAAGAAATTTTGTGAAGGGTATAGAGAATATCTTACCAGAAATGGCTGAAGGATCTGGGTTTGTTTAGTCTTGAGAACAAGAAGCTTGGGGGGGGGGGGGGCATGCCATAGCCTCTGCTCTCTAGCCCTCTGCCAACAAGTTAAGATAGACCAGTATTTTTTTAGCTATTTTTCTGTAATCTTTAAGAGACTTTTTGTGTAAATGTTGCAAAAGAAAATCTATCATTTCTTAAGGAACAAATTTCCGCTGCACCCACACAACTTCATTTCTCTCCCTCCTCTTCCAATGGTAGATTGAACATGCCAGTGGAAAGCTTGCACAGCCTAGGGGGGTTTTCTGATTTTTTTTTTAAATCAAGAGGTACAAGTTCAGTTATTTTCTTCTCAGTTTTGCGGACAGAGATTTTGCCCATCTGGCAAGCTACATAAATAGGAAGGACTTCAAGTTAAAACATCAGTATGTTGTTTGCCTCATGATTCACTATAACATTTCTCTAGTACCAGGCATGGCTGCCTCCCGAATAAGCAGAGTTAAAACTTTCCTGTAGGTGTCTAAGACCTCTTGGGCAGAGGGCCGTTCTGCCGGGTCCTCCTTCTTACACGCTGCATGGATGTCAAACAGATGCAGTCGTACAATGTCACTTCCTTCAACATGGCCCAAGAAAAAATTGGAGACATCTGGGATTTTCCAGATGTCTGTTTTCTCATCATAGGGAGGCATGAGGTCATCTTCGAATGGCACATCTTCTCCATAGGGCCAACGCTGCTCAGGAGCTACAAACTCGCCCCGGAGCTCCCTGTGACCACACTTCACCAGCCTGCCAGCACTCCTGTTCACAAGAGGCAAAGCATCCAAATCGTTTACCAGAACGTGAAAGTCACTTGTTAGGAGATACTGGGAGAGAACCTTGTCCAGGTCATTCGAGTCACACATCACTAAGGTGCCCAGGGGGCTGCTGTGCAGGTACCGAATGACACCCACGTAGTCCATAGCAAGCATCAGCCTGCGATGCCAGGTGTTCATGGCCTTGTATTTGGGAATGTGGAGAGTTTCATTCAGGCCTTTCAGCGAACCAAGAGGATGGTACTCAGTGAGGATTGTGAACTGCTGCTCACAGTAGCCAAGCAGCCGGACAACATGCTTGCTCTGAAGGGCTTTCAGCATCTTCAGTCCATGAAGAAAGTCCTCCTTCAGCTCTGAGTTGGTGAGCTGTGAAAGGACCACTTTCTTTTCCTTCCACTCAGAAAGGAAGACCTGAGAACACAAGAAACACATAAGACACCTGGAGAGCCTTCTCCTATGAACTGTTACCAGCTGCTGCTGACGTCTTCCTGTGACTAGTTAGTCACAACTGCAAATGACAGTCACCAGGCACAGTCAGCTTTAGGTAGAGCCATGTACCTGTCACAGCAAGCCCTGTCTGACACCACAGCTACATCACGATTTCCTAAGTTTCCTTTGGAATGGGCAATGCATATGAATTAAGTTATTTAATAGCAAGTCTTACTCTGCCATGATTGTACCAATCTGTGATTTGCTTGTGTAGCTGGATGTCATTTGGTGTCAGAGAGGTGTCAGGTCATGCTCTCGCACTTGTGTTCACCTTACCAGTAGACATGTGGTCCTGGATGCCTACAGTAATTAGCTGCTGAGAGGATAAACATAACAGCAGTGCTGGCACTAGTTAGCCAGTCAACTGTGAAAGCTCTTTATCCAGAGGAGAAAAGAAAGGAAAACCAAACTCACCTTTTTCACAGCACCTTCACCAACACACTTGAGTTTCCTGACTTCCCTATTTATGGCCTCGCAAGAAAGCCACGGGGAACAATTCTTCACCCCTCCGAATTTGAAATGCCCAAAAGGGCAGAGGCCAGGGTCCGGTTCGACACGTCCCAGAGAGCTGTAAAACTTGTTGAGGTACAGGTAGAGAAGGGCATTAAGGAGCAGGACGGCCGCAAGCAGTAACGCCAGCGAGATGGATGGCACCTCTCTGGGAAGAAACTCCCTCCTAACGAAATGCTGTTTCTTTTCCATGGCCGTGCCTTCCGCATCCTCCGTGAAAGACGGAGGCTAAGCAGGACCCTCTTCCCAGCCCGGGGGATGAACGCCTGTACGGCTGTTTCAGTGACGGCTGCCCAGCCGTCCCGCAGGCACCGCGGTCGGGAGCCTGCAGCCTACGACGAGAGGCCACGCGTGGTGGCCAGGCGAGTTAAGGGCGGCAGCCAGCTCGACGCTCGCCGCGCTGCGCACGCTCCCGTGTTTCCCCGCGGGCGGGCCCGAGCTGCGGGCGGCGCGGGCAGGGACGCCTGACCCCGGAAAATACCGGGAAGCGCGGCCGCGCGGGGCGGTGGCGGCGGCGGCCCCGCCCCGGGGCGGAGCGCGGAGCGCGGCGCGATGGCGGCG
>VZUI01062668.1:0-16572 GCA_013401135.1 Cettia cetti | reverse complement strand
CCCCCCCCCCCCCCCCCCCCCCCCCCCCCACCTCAGAACTGGGGACAGGGAAATGGAAAGAGATGCCTTTATTCTAACCACTCTGCAAAATCCTTTCCAATGAAAGGAGTAAAATGCTCCAGATTAACATCTACAGCATGAGCAGAGGAAGTTAAATCAGATGATATGGTGCTGGTACCACCACAAGGATTAATGCACAGGAAGCACCACAAAAATGTTTTGTACCAATTAGTAAAATCCAATCAACAGTACAGGCTGGGGACTGACTGGCTGTGAGCCTAAAGGGCTACAGGTACTTTAATATCACAATGGATAAGGAAAAGGAGAGAAAGGAAGGTCTGTTTGCATTTATATAGTCATACAACACCTATCACATACCATTTTCCGCATACTACTATATTTCCTCATCTTTTAACATTAGGATAGAAATATATGGGTGAATATATCTTCTTTTCATTTCTTTACAGCATTTCTACAGACATATACCCAATGCATGTCACTTTTATAACATACACTGAAGTTGAAAATAGCATGAAGACATCTCCATTCCTTGTTCCTTCTCCACTGTCTACTAGGCACGGACATTTTTATTAATGCTACAGTTTTATATTTGCCAACACTTCTGAAAGAGTGAGAAAAAATACTCAGATTGTAGACCAAGCTAAAACAACCTCCAGACTGCTCTACTTTGGGCCAGGGCAGCAGCTGAAAGCTGAGGCAAAATGCGTTTCTGCATGTCACTGAAGTATGAAATACAGGCAAGCATCCAATTTTATCTCCAGATATTTCCTAATAAGTGAATCAGTTAACTGTCCCTTCTTGCTCTGCTTTTCTCAAGATGGGACCCATCAGGAGCAGCCATGAAAGCACTTTTACAGACAGTCTGGCCTGTCTCTGAGCTTCAGGGCAGGCATCTCTTCCCTGCTTCCCAAACATCCAGGGAGGGGCACCGCTGGCTTCCAGCCCCCCACCAGCACAGCTTTCCTTGCGTGGAGAAACCAAGGAAGGAGTTGAAAACCAGAACACTCACATTTAGTTCTAAAGCTACACAGGAAGAGATACTCACACTTGTGCAGTGGAGATACTTGCTGCCTGTAATTGTTCCCTGTTAACTGATTTTTTTAACAATGACAAGTTCATCCACAAAGATTGGAAGGCTTACAAAACAGAATTGCATTTGTCCCTGATATTAGCCTACATTAGAACGATTTCTCCTGAAAGCATACCTCCAGCAATGCATATTTTTAAGACACAAAGCTCTCTAGCATCCTTCTGTGATCAAATAAGATCTTTTCTTTTCATGTTATATCATCACAAGCTATTCCCAAATACTCTTCTCTAGAACTGTAACTAAACTGACAATTCATTTCAAAGCTTATGATGTATAGCAAAGGAAAAATTTGAACTGGTAACATTCTTATAATTGAGAGCATAAGTTATTTTAAACATCTGTAAAGATCCATCATAAGGGATCATGGGAACAGTAAATGAGCCATACTGTACCTATAAAAAAATTTAAGGGTTTGACACCATAAATTATTAGCAATGACAATGAGCCTTGACCTGTAACAGTTTGCGCTAAAATTTAGTTGTAGCTATAAGGTAGTGTATTGCTTGAAAAGCAAGGAAGAGCTTGTAGGAGACAGAGGGCTGGTAAGCTGTTTATATTTGATTTTGTAGACTTTTTAAAACACTATTTCATTAGAAGAAACATTAAAATTCATTTCAGTTTGTCATATAAATTTGTTTGCATAGACTCTTCACAGACATATAACCAAGAACTTGTATAAAGCTTTTATTTTTGTTTCATACTCTCAGTTATACAGTGCCACAAATTAAAGAAAACCAAAACTATTAACATCAAATTCCCAAGGTTATTTTACTAGGAAGAGTCACATACATAATACAACAAATCTAAATTAGCTACTTGACACATGTAAATGGTGGCCCTTCAGAGTCCCAATGAATGAGAGATGACTTCCAGGAACCTGGTCTGTAGCCACAAATAGGAAATAAACCAGTTAGAATTTAAAAATGTTGGTTCAGCTAGGAGAACCAGAAAAATGGAACAGTTCATTCAAACATAGAATACCCATGAAAATACTTCTGCTCAGAAACTTTTAATAGAGTTCCTGTTACAATTCAATATTCCATCAACTTGGATTTGACAAGGCAGAAATGCTGCAGTTAAAATCAGGAGCTTTTTTTCCCCTCTAAACAGAGGTAGTGAATTTGGGTTCAATAATCATTAAACAGGCACATAGGGAGGTGCCTGTTTTCTTATAGTTCTGTCTCTGAAAGCATTTGGGAGCAAATGAGTCCTTCAAATTGGGCTCATCGTTATTCAGTTTTACAAGACAAGAATTGCACTGCGCTAATTGTGCATAGCCACCCTGCTTTACCTTTAAGCACAAGCTCCCTCATTACTTCCTTGGGATTTTAATAGATTTGCTGTCTCTAAACAAGAGCTGCACAAATAAACAATTATTTTAAAGGTACATAAAAAAGCCTGAAGTTTGGTCGTGGCCTTGTACTGCAGGTAAGCAGAGACAACAGGTGCGAGTAGAGACACCACAGGGGACTGAGGAGCTCAGAGCACACACATGAACAAGGGAGAGGAGCCAGTGGAGGTACCTGGACACTTCCCCTGGGCACCCTGGAGAGCTGCAGCTGGGCAGCAAAAGCCACGGGACACAAGGCCCTGAGCTATGGACAGAGCTGCATCATCAGCACTGGATATTCACACCAACCAGTGGAGTTATGCCAAGACAGAACCAGAATTTACGTCATTCTGACCTAAGGATGCACCTACTTCAGCCTAAGAGCCAGGTAATTTCTCTCTAGAGACCACCTTCCCTCTCCAGGAGGGAACTGCCCACTCTGACTGCTCTACAGCTTTCTTCTTCCTCTGGCATAAATGCCAGTATCTGGCATTTATGAAGCCCTCAGCGAAACAACATGCAATTACTTGAAATATAGACATCTGAGTAGCCAAAGGAAAAAAATCCTCACCCTTATTAAGATATACACAACAGATATTAACACATCTCCACCTCATCCAACAGATCCTGGTTATCCCACTTCATGTGTTTTGCTCCAAAAGTGAGTTAGCTCTTATATCTCTGCAAAATCTATTTGAAATTACTTGCATGAGAAAAGTGTTAAACAGATGTGAGGCTTTTCCTTACACTCTAAACTATTATGGCACTGGAGCTGGGATTCTCATTCCCTACTGAATCTACACCAACTTCACAAGAAACACATGCTTCAGGTCCCTCTGAAACATCTGGGAGTTTTCCCAGTTCACAATTCATGAAATTCAGTCAGGTAACTGCAAGAAATAAGGAGTTCATAAAGGACTCCAAAGACAGTATTTTGAGCCAAAAGCCACATTTAGACTAAGTTAAACAATCACTAGATCATCTTAGCTATTAATGACAGGTAAGATATTCTCTAAGCTATGGATATTGGTATTTTTCATCCTCATCATCAGTTATTTCAAGATTATGAACTGTATTAAACACATCTGAGCCCAAAGTTTTGCTGTCTTTTACTTATCACTGCACAATGACTTCTTTCCATACTAAGACAGAAACACAATGTCACTTGACACACAACATAGAAATGGTGCAGCTTTGACAGCTCAGTAAAAGACTCTTCTTCAGTTTTAAAAGGAAAAAATGGCTAGCAGAAAAAATGTTTTAGTGACAACGTTGAAGAGTCAAGAGATCAGGGTCTGAATGAATATTTACATCTTGGATGTCAAATTTATCCAGGATATGAACTTTTAAATGACTAAGAACTTTTCTGTGTAATGTCATACTTTCATTCAGATAAAACTACCCTTAACCCTTTAAACCCCATACAAATAGTATCTAAAAAAATTCTAAAAGCATTTTCTTCAGCCTGCATTACAGCACAGGTCATTGTTGCAGTAAGTGAGCTGTGTTCTATGTGTTTGCAGGTGCACTGCACTAGTCTTATCCCATGTAATTACTGAGGGGATTTCAGGAATGTAACCAAACTTCCTGAGCTTGCAGTGCCTCTGGCAGCAGTCATCTACAAGTTGCTGTAGAGACCTTGCAGAAGTAACTTCCAGTTACGAAGTCACAAAAGAGGATGAGGACAAACGAGATGTGCACAGCGAGCTGACTCACCATGACAACAGTGTTAAAGAAGAGGTGCTTCCTGCTTCCATCCTAAAGGACAACACCTACTGTATCAGAGGTTAAAAGCAGCTACATGGATTGACTCTCCCCTCAGACATGATGTTTATGTACTTTAGACCATCTGGTGCAAAAGAACTCTTACTTATCACACAGTTTAAATGCATGGAAGAGGCACAACCCCCAAATTATTGTTAGGACTATAAATAACTGTATGTTATCTTTCCTTATGTACTTACACACTTTCAAGTCCATTACTCTCTCCTGTTCTCCAAATGCAGTGTTGCCATTCCCTAAAGAGAAACCTCCCCTCAGAATTCAGGGTTGGCTATTCAGCAAGTTACTACATCTGAGAGATTTGTTATCTGTGTGACCAATATAAAACTCACTGTTCAGACTCCTTTTCCTTATTTCTCCTTTGGAAAGGGAAAAGGTGTGGGGAAGCATGGAAATCTCATACAAGTACTCAGACTAACCTGAGCTACTCCCCTTCCAGGAGGAACAGATCTCACTTGAAGGCAAAGAACATCTCTGTTCTTCAGCAGCCACCACCCTCTGCAGATAGAATGTCAGGAGGAAGTGAGCACTGTTACCATCCACTGTGCCATAAAAGCCCACCACCACCAAAAAGTTCAGTAGTATTTGATGCAGAGAAGTGCAACAAACCTGGGCTTCTGTGCCAACAGAAGCCTCGTTGTTCAAGGCAAGCAATTGCTCTTCTTTGCTCTAGAAAGTCTGTATGTACTACAGCCAGAACTGGACTCTCCAGAACCAGAAAATTAATGATAGTAATAAAGTAAAAATAGCACACAACAACACACATCCTTTGAAAAGATACTGAAGCAATCTGACTTGGTGGTTTTGGGAAAAAAAAAAAAATAGAAAGGTCCCCCTTTGAGAGGGACGTAACGGCAGGTCTGCAGTACTGCATAGTACTGAGGGGCTGACAAGATGATAAAGTCTGTCATGATGCACAACAGGAAAATGAGAGATAGCAGGCACTAATTGAAAAAAATATTCTAACAGTACAAGGGGAAAAGAGTTGCTACAAAAATAATTAAGCAGAGGCTCAAAGAAGCTGTGCAGCCTCCATCCTGGGCAGCTTTCAAAACCCAACTAGACAAAGATCAGATGATCCTCATACTGACCTACATTGAGCAGGATGTTGGCTTGGTCCCTTCCAGCCCAAATGATTTTGTGACTCTCCTCATGGTTGGCTCCTTAGCTAGAAGCTTACAAAGCCATTTTAATGTCTCAGATCACCAGTTTCTCCTTGCTATTCAGTAACATTGAGCTCTACAAGATGCAAAATATGGTATCATTCCAGTTGGATATTCCTTTATTTAGCTTTCTGACAATAGGCAAAATTCTGCAGAAAATGTCAGCAATAAACAAGATGTGTTAAAGAAAACTAAGAAATACAATCAAATATTAGAAGCACCAAAGTCTGAGGTTTCAGATTTAAATTTAAATTTTAAACCTCTTCAAAGAACCTAAAAAACATGTGTTTTAAAATTTCATGAAGGCATGAAGGGAAGAGGCATTATAGTTCTATTCTCAGTAAGTTTTTTTTTTTTTAATCAATTTACCTAGTGCATTTTGCCACAGCACTCTACTCCCCCTGAAATAGGAAAACACCCTGCTGCTCCTAGGCTGAGCAGTAGCCTGGCCAGCACCTAAAAATCCCATCAGCAGTATTCCTCTCTTGTCACAAACCCAGCTGCCATTGCCCAGGAAAGTAGATTTCTGTTCTTCCTTGGCTAACTTTGACCCCTAGAAAAAGAGTGCTTCATTGCTTTATTTGTAAAGCTGGAAGTTATACAGAGCAACACCAGAAATATTTCATCTTTTGCCAACAGACATGCTAATAAAGAGATAATCCTCTCACATTTATATCAAAGCTGAGGCAATCCACAGCACTAATGCAAAATCCCTCACTCATCTTCTTCCATTTATGCTCTGTTAATCATATAACATTATTCCAAACAATACAGTAAACTAATTACTGTTCAGTCACTTTTTCCTTCCACACTATAAACTAAATTACTTACCCACGGACGCATTCTCTCTGTGCAGATGAACTGTTTGTTCTCTTTCTCTTCCCTTCCAGACTGTTTAATGCTACTTCAGTTTGCAGACACCAAAACTTTAAGGATGTCTTCCCACATAACCGGGGTGAGGGTTCTCGGACTGTGATGGTTTCTGGGTTTGGGTTGGGGCTTGGTTTTTTATTTGTTTTGAGGGGTTTGTTGTTGTGTTTTTTTGGTTTGTTTGGGGTTTTTTACAGGGGTTGAGGAGGAGGAAGGATAGAGCAACCATGGGAGGAAGGAGTACATGTAAAATTGCTTCAATAAATTTTCTCCTTGACTGTCAGAGCCACTTTTGAATGCTGTACATAAAACATTCTACAAAATCTGGAAAAGTCCACCTGATTCATTACCCTGTAGCCTTGTGATATTAAAATGGTTCAGTAGTTCAGTAACAGCAAGCACAAAGCAAATTGCACCTATTGCTTCCTCACATTTATTACAAATACCTTTGGGCACGTCAACATTCTGCTGAACTATTGCAACTAAAGTATCATGAACCCTGTATATTTGAGGCATAGTATGAAAAGGTTTTAGCCTATATAAACAGAAAGACTTTCAGGGAAAAATTTTAAAACAATCCTCCAAAGAAAAATAAGAAAGTAGAATCAACATCAGCTTCTGAAGCAGACAGGGAAAAACCATGCCAGCATTGTATGGTTTGGATTACTGAATATTGAATTCAGAATATTAGAATAAATATTGAATACATCTCAAAATATTATTGTGCTGGAGAAGCTGCATATACTCACCATATTCAATGCTTTTTATGAAAGCAAATCAGAATTTGTTCTGAAACTGAACCTGAAGACATGTATTCATGCATTATTCTTCTCCTATTTGACAGGAAAGTACGAAAGGCATTAATATATGAATCAGTGTACCACTATCATTTTTCATAGCATGATACCAAATTTTGCCATCCATTTTTGAAAACAATAAAAAGCTCTTTCACTTGCAAGCTAAGAAATGTAGCATGGAATCAATTTCAAGCTTCTGAGGTCATTTAAAACAATCCATGTTTTGAAATAGAAGTATTTTACAAAAAGGAAAAAGTCTCGTGGTACTATAAAGAGCATTCTAAGCCTACTCCGTTGATTTATGAATAAAAATATACCACAAACACAACTATGCCATATTTGCACATACAACTCACGCTTCAATGAAGCACTACAAACACTTTCAGAAGAGAAAGACACTTTAAAGGCAGCAAAAAAATTAAATCACCTCAGATAGGTTTCATTTGCCCCAGCTAAAACCCACCAAGGCTTAAAAAAAGCTCAAAAATCTAGGAAAGAAAGCCCTCAATATTGAATTGTGGATCACAAGGAAGACAAGTAGATGGCACAAAAATCTGTGACAGGACTTGTCTGGTGTTTCTATCATATTTGTCTCATTTGGTGTATCCAAATTCATCTTCCACACAAAAGTCTTATGGCTAGCCCTTAAAATAATTTACAATCCATTACTAACTCTGCATTGCTTAATTAGGGTTAAACTGCTTTCCCACTTTCAGCTTGCTTGAAAATACCAAGACAGTATTTTGCCATTTCTTTGTGCCAAATATGTACTCCATGTCACTTCACATTACAGTTTCCACCAATTGAGAAAAGTACATTGCACACTTTGGAAGCACTAAAGGCTTATCTCTTTCTACTACCAATGATTTACTCTTTCCCTCATCTTAAAAGCAAGGCTGAGCTTTGAGTTATGGTTTCTACATCTCAATATCCACCCTCTTGTTTTCATCCTCAGCCTTTGGAAGAAATAGCCTTTTGTGAATGCCTCTCAGGAGCTCTGCTTTTCAAAACCCAGGAGTTCTTGTCCTACTGTGGTCATGTCCTGGTGCTCAAAAAGTGCTGTTCTTTCTGCAGTGTGCACAAGGGAAACTGCTTATTGAAGAATTCAGGTGTTTTCCCACAGTAATAAACCAGAATAGTTTTGTTTTAAACATGTTCTCCAAATACTGTACAGTCTACCTTGGTGAGCATCTCAAGAAAACATTGAGGGTCTCAATTTTTTTATGCATTTGTACAAAATATTTGGTCCTGAATAATCAAGTGAAATCCAATTTCCTTCAAGATATTATGCACAAAAATAGCTCCAAAGGCACAGAAACCATCCACAAAGAACTTGTCACTAGATAAGTGAAATCAGTAAATCTCCTATCACTTTCAATGCAAAGCACTCTGATTTAAATTTTCTTTATTAAGCCCTCACTATTATTCTACTTATTTCTATTTTTTCCTTCAGCAGACTGCATTGCAATAAATATTTGTATAGGTATTTGAAAACTACTAAGTTGTATTAACTTTTAGAATAACTGGGATAAATTAATGGCATTGTGTTCAGTCAATAAGCTTTCCCTGGCAATTGTCACAGGACATAGCACTAGACTCAAAAGCACATGAGACAGTGTAGCACATTGCAGACATACCCAACAGGTCATGTTTCAAATAATCAAGGACTGCTTTCCACTGGTTTTCTTGCTTTCCTTCTGCCTTACTTTAGTTCCTGCCCCCTCAGTTCATTAAGGACTTAATTACATTAATGAGATGATTCAATTTTTATTTCCTCACTCAGCATAAGTACCATAATATTGCCATATAATACTTTATTCAAATAAAAAAAAAATTTGAGTTTTTAATCAGTGCAGCAAGAGTCTCCCATATTACATTCCTTCCTTGCCTTCTGCTAGATACTAAGCCAACAACATGAAAAAAAAAATCTAATTAAAACCAAAAATGTTGACCATAGGCAGTTTATGGTAAGCATAGAAGAGTGATTTTTTTGTTTTGTTACTATGATTAATTGCAAGAGTTGAGTTCTATTTTTTTACTTTTTCTTCAAAAAGATATCAAGCCCATATAAAAACAAACTTGCCTGTTTATTCATGTTGCAACTATTAAGTGTTCCATTTCCTTTTGCTACTTTAGCACTGTACTCTAGCCTACCAATGGAAATAACCATAAGGGTTTTGTCTGGTTTCCTTTTTATACTAATACTAAATCATAAATGCCACATAGAGACTCGAAGTTTAAAATTACATTGATTTTGCAAAGTAATCATCACCTGTCTATATTGAGGCCTGATGACTTTTTTCCCCAAAGTCCTAAATTGCTATTTCAGGTGGGAAAAGAAAAGTTTGAAGAAGGCTGGGTACTGATAACCATGCCATTAGCAGAAAAAATTTACAAATCCTACAGAAGCATCCCATTTTAATGGTGTAAAGCAGCAACTTTCAAGGCGCTGCCTAGAGTTTTGAATTCCTGAAACATTAACTCATTCTCTGTCCTATTCCTAGAGTGGAGGTGAGCTGATCTACTCTCACCAACAGCCCTAAATACAAAGCCCAGTGGCAAGGTTCTCTCAAACTCCTGCATCCCATCAGTCTGGCAGAATCCACGTTTACAAGCCTTCAGGGCACGCTGCAGGGTTTATCTATTTATTCAGGCTTTTGCCTGAGGGAGAGCTGCAGAGGCAAAGGGAAGGTTGGCAAGTTCTCTTTATTTGCAACGAGGTCATTTTTATGTATTAATTTATGTACATGTGTCTAGAGATTATGATAGGCACATTTCATACAATAACAAACAACTTTAGCCATAACCTAATTAACTTTGACTAAGGAAGAAAAGAATTCTCTAGGTCTCCATTATGGATAAATTCCTGTAAAAACTCACCACTATCACAGATGCCACAAAATAAGTTTGTCTGATCCAAAACTAAAAGGGAAAAAAAAATTTGCTTTTCACACACTGAGGCACACAAATGAAAATCAAAAGCCAATTTATAAGTTGCCTGAAAGTTGTGATACTATTGGAGCCTTTCCTTCAATGCCCTTTGACTTACTGTTGAGCAACAGAAGAAAAATTCTTCTGCCCTCTCAGTGTAACTCTGGGCATAAATTTGCAAGTGTTCAAAAGTTTCAGAAATACTGTAGTTCACTAGACTTGGAAAAAAAAAAGGAGCTACTAAGAATATAAGAGTCCCCTGAAAAGGAGCACAAAGTGGTAGATTTGTGGTATTATACTGAAATAATACAATCAATACAAGAAATCAACTGGAAAGTGAAACTGATTGCTGAATACTTTCTGACAAATCTAAAGAGACTTTCCTGCAGGTGCTGGTTTGACCTATTCCCTGAAGAAACAAGAAAAGCATATTAGATTGGCAAGCTCAGGGTACAGCTTAGCTATAACATTAAGTGAAAGAAAAAAAAAACCCACCATGTTTTTAAGGTGACACATCAGTTCTAGAAATGTACTTGGAAAAAAAAAAAGCGGTGAGTCTTATGGCACCTGCTCTGCTGTGGTTAAATTATTTAGACTTTAGCCATCATGTTACATAGCAATGCCAAGTATCAGTAAACAATTTGTTGCTTCAGTGACAAACTCAGCCCACACTGGGATGAGACATGTCCCAGACCAATGTATTAAGCTTCAACAGCACTCAGCAGAGCCAATAAAGGGTTCCATGAAGATTTTTGGAGAGGCCAAGAGAAGCTTCAACCCTATAAAATGTTCTATTCTACATCTGCAGTTCATCAGGAGGTGCTGAAATGAGTCATTGTGGTCTGGGTGGATGGGTAGATCAGTTTAAGAATTGCTTAAACTGATTGCTTAAGTATGGAGATGCAAAGTGACAAACTGCAGATCCTACCAAAAGCTATAAAGTGACCAAGGGCTTATAAAAAGTTGAGAACTTGTTTTGCAAAAAGAAGGACTCCTATGGTGTTTAGAGATTTATTCAAACCAACAGAATAACTCATCTAAAGCAGCTGTTCTTACCAAAGGCAATGTATGCCAGGGTGGCAGTCCTATTGGAGAAATGAGATGGAGTATGTGTGAAAATCCAAGAATTCCAAGTATGAAATCATCCATATGCCTCAATGATGAGCATGTTCCAAATACCTTTGAGAAATATTCATGGCAAGTAAACAGAAAAGAGGGCGCACTAAGAATATGCCAAGTAGAGCAGACCTCAGGAAGAGAGCTCATTTTACAAGGAGAGAAGCAGATATTGCACCATCACAAATCTAAGGTGAAAGTGAATAACATGCACAGAAGGTCACACTTGAAAGCTTTCTCTTCCAACATCTAAATTATGGTGACATTCCTAATGACCCATCTTTTTACAAATGGTATTGTAACTATCATGGGATCTTTATATTTAATTAACAAATGAATGTTTTTAAGCTTTTCTAATCTGCAGCTGGCTGCCAAATCTGTGTTTTATGCCATAGTATCAAACATGTTTTATATAACATGCAACCCATTCAGTAATTTTCACCAGTTCCAGGCATCCAGTTCCCTTTCCCTGATAAATGAAATGCATTCAGAAGCAGCAGAATAATCAGAACTGAATGCTGGAAGATTTAGAGTGAAAACCTGTTGGGATTTTCCCATTTGGCACTCTTGGGCCCTGGTAGTGACTTAAGGAGAATGTCACATTTATCTACAGACTGTGAAATGAAGTTTTTAAGCACAAACAAACTCAGGATGAAGAGTACAGAAATTAAAATTTGAAACCTATCTTCTACCTCCATGGTGAGATAAAGCTGCACAACCGGCCCTGTGCCCGATTCCCAGTGCAAGTTGGGGAACATGTGGATTTAAAGCTGCATTTCTGGCTTGGCCACAAGTCCTGTGGAAATGCCATGTAATATTTCCTTACCTGAGCCAGTGTCCCATCAGACATGGGATCAACTGCCCTGTATGTAATGTAATGATTCTGAGGAGAAAGATGAGGTTAATGATGCAAGCTAAACCCAAAAGCTTGCCACAGCAATTTCAAAGTACATGATTTTTCTTTTCAACAAATGAAAACTTTTCTTAACACTAAGTAAAGACTTAACAGTATTTGTTTACAGTGTTAAAAGCTTTCTTTAATAATAACAAAAGACTGAAATGCAAAATTCCCAGGAGTATTACTCGCATTAATAACAAAATACTTTTTCAGACAGTAATTGGACAGTACACCTGCTCTTGCATGTAACTGCTAACATTTCTAAAACTACCAAAGCTAATTTCAGAAGAGTTTTTTATTGTGAAAACTCTCCTGCTTCACTTCACACAGAAAAGTCAGTAAATCACAAAGACTTCAACTACAAGTATCTAATATCATGAGGTTGTGGGGTTTTGATTATCACATATTTTATTTACTCAGAACTTCTGACATAATTGTCACGATTACTGAAATGTTAAAAGTGATTATGTTAACCAGCCAACACATTTGGAATAGAAAGAAAGGAAAAAGCTGTTTTTTCCAAGGTTTAAGAACATAAAGTCCTTAATCTGTCTACTTGTTTATCATGAGACCACTCTGTCTTTGTTGGGGATGGATACCAAACATAACAGATGGTTCGCCAAAACCCTATCACGTTTGCTTCAATTATTTGTGAAAGACTGCAGAGGGGGAGGAAAGAACTATGATGATACATTAAAATCTAAAAGAAACAAAGCCAGGTACTAAACAATAGAAAGAATGACATCCTGAAGGAAATAGACATTAGTGCACAAGTTGCTCTGAACCAGCTCCAGGAAATTTCACTTCAACAGAAATGAAGCGAGCATAGAGTCAAACAAACACAATGTCAAAAAAGAAGGTGTTTCATAGTTAATTCTGCCTACTTAGTTTTTTCAACACTCCAAAGGGACCTACAGCTGATTTTCCATAGAATTACTAACTTAGTATTATGAGAACATATGTAAAAGATAAAGATACACCACTATGTGTAACAATTAACTCTGATTGCAAAAGGGCAAACTTGTAATGTCAAAGGAGACCAAACGACCTTTTAAATACAGGACAAAGCTCAGCAGACAGCAGTGTGCTTTTTGATTCTCCTAAGCCTTTAAGAATGTTTTTTCACAGCCCAAGGTGTTTAAAAGACATGTATTTATGGTATTTAAGAGACCTAGTTTAGCGATGGACCTTTTAGGTTAATGATTGAGCTCAATCTTTTGCAACCTAAATGAGTCTCTGCAGGAGAACATGTAGAACAGACTTCCCAAATCCTCCTGTGTTTCCACGTGTCTTAGGAATTTGCCACCAGCACTCCACCAGAACACAAATGCCAACACTGCAGTACTAAGTGAAGCATTCAGCTATTAAAAATAAAGGAAAGAGATTAGAAAAAAAGTATGGCAGAAATTTATAAAAACATGTTGAACATGATCTTTTATTTTTTTTCTGAGCTAAAAGTGTTTGACCGCAGAGCTGCAGAAATTTAGGGCATTGAAATAGGATAATTTAATTATGTAATCTGATTTCCTGTGTATTACCAACCACTGCACTTTTACTTAGCTACCTCTCCCTCACTAGATCCAGTTAAGCTACATTTATCAAGATTATCATCTTCCAAGATGCCAGTACTTCTTGTGAAGACACAACAACAACATAAAAACAACCAATTACTTTTGACAATATGTTCCAAAGATTATACTCTCACTTATGGATAAAGTCCAAACACTGATAGTCAGGCTTTTTCTTGTCACTGTCCATCAGCAAACACTCCTCTTACAAAACTCTTCAATACTGAGTGGTTTCCTTGTCAGAACATACTGGAAATTCAGTTATGATTTGTCATATACCAAATAAGCTATATACACAAAAATACAACTATATTAGATAAATAGATATGTAATAGGTAACCTACAAAAGCTATTCTGAGAAAAAAATTATGTTCAAGTAACATGTAATTTTTGTGAAATTCACACTACCACCATAGATTTGCAGTCTTATGGGAACCAGAGAGAAAGGCTAAAGACTTTTCATTATACTTCAGTATAAGCAATTCAACAAAACTGAGACTACAAATTTAGTGGGGTAAACAGAAGAGACACAAAAATTAATTTTTTGTCTCCTCCCCCACTTTTATATATAGGTACTATCCTGAACAATTCTTTGCATATACAAAGGAGATAAACTACATAACTAAAAATGTCACTAGAAAGACCTGTAGTGTCTACTACCAGATTTCTCTGATAACTAAATTATGTTCCTGGAGGTTTTAGTATTTATTCCATAGATAAGTCCTTCCTAAGAGAACTAGAAGTTCAGCCTGAAGCCTTAAAGTCTTGTTTTGAAGTAATTAGATCTTGCATTTTAGGGTAAAGCACGCCTGAAGTTCACTATAATAATTCACCCTCCAAGGGTGAAGGGTTATACAGACTAACACATCTCAGAAGTTACCACAAGGTGCTGCACTCCTGCACTGTATTGTGTGGCTCATGCAAATGAAGCTTTCACCTCTGGTGGTGGAGAGGGTGGTTTAAAACCAGACAACGTGGAGACCTCCCTCACAGTAGGTGCTCCATCAGCCCCAAACCCCTCACCAGAACAAAGCACAGCTTTCAGGTTGTAAAACAAAGGTTAGCATCCTTGGGAAGCATAGGAGTCACATTCCCTCTTCACCACACACCTCTTGCTTTGCTCTGACACTCATCACTCCAACACTCCTCACTGTCTGAGGTGATCCATAAAGGTCTGAGTGCTCCCAGAGCACACCAATTGTCACCACCCTAAGGCACCTCATGATCAGTTTAGTGTCCATTACCTCTCCAGATCAGAATTTCCCTTAGAGGAGAGATGGAGACAACTTGAGTTTTACTGATATTTTTTGATAAGAATAAAGTGGATGAAGCTGCAGTAGATGTAGAGTTCCCTACAAATGATTCTGGAAAGCACTGGTACAAGGCAGTGTGGGAGTTGGAGACTGTGATGAAAATTATTTAAACCATCATATAATACATGAATAATCTGAATTCCACACCTCTTGAACAGTGAGAGAGGGGTGAAAAAGTTCACCTTTTACCAACACACGAGTGTTGGGCATGAGCTCAGATCCTAGGAGTTGTCATGGAATGTTTCATCCAGCTCATTTGCCTGGCAGTGAAACCTCTCTGGCCATTAACAAGCAATTCCTTTCCAAGAGCCAGGAGCAGTTCAGCTCAGCAACCATCTAATTTATTAATAAAGGAAAATAAGGTTACCTGTGAAGAGGGTGAAGCCAGTATCTCTGTAATTTACAATTGTCACAACTGTCATTCTTATAAAAATCAGTCTTTTCAGTGTCTAGCTCAAAACAAATACCTTTTCTCACATGAGTCATTGCAGATAACTGCAATTCAACCCTATTTTTGAGTCTTTATTGTAGGAGGTAAACTATAGCATCTGCAGTTCGGTTGTTTTTTTACTTGTATATGTGAAAGGATAACTGCAAGGAGTGTTACTGCTCAAGTTTATGTTAATCATGTCAATGTCTAATACCCACAAAAGGGAGCATTCAGCATTTTTCACTCCATTTCAGAATAAAAAGAATAAAAGTAAACAAGAGCCATGTAACATCAGAATTCTTTACAGCTGCCCTATCTCAGTTGTACATGTGCACCATTCTTGTCTGTCTGGCCTTATGGAGGTTGTGCCTACTTTATAAACAGTACAAAATTCAGTAATTTCAAAGAAAATTTAACTATAAAGAGCAGCACAAGCCATTATGTTCCAGCAATCCATCATTTTTAGGGAAAAAAATGTCTTTCTTCACAATAAGCAATTTATGGATTCAGAGAGTACATCTGGTATTTCTATTTCAAGTCTATTATTTCACAAAAAATAGTTCCAGTAAGGGTTAGGCTAGATAAATATTAGAAGAGATTGACATTTTGTGTAGATTATTTCTGAGATCTGAAAAAAATTTGGTAATCATTGTACCAGACAGTGAATAGAAAAATCTGCAGCTCATAAGTCAATGTACTAATGTGAAATAATGGATACTTTCCCAAGGGTAAAATGACAAACATCCCACCCCAAACAGCTCTGAAATTATTTACACTGTTTGCTTCCACACACCCTTGGCAGCCCTTGGGATTCCTGCCGCCAGGGAAGGGCTGGTCCTGAAAAGAACAGGGCTTTTGCCTTTATTAATATTCAGCTCTTTATTGAAAAGATCAGCTTTAGGGGGAGTGCTCGGCAGAAGCTGTCCACCAGGCCACGGCAACCCTGAGTAGTCAGGGATGTGTGCAGCAGAACCAGGTTGCTATTTTGCAAACCACGTGTTCCGTATCCCTGTCCTCACGGGAATACCCGAAGGCGCTCCACTCTGATCAGCTTCTCTCCCATCCCCACAGCAGGCTCGTTCTTTGTAGGTCATGGTGAGTCTCCAAATCAAGCTCAGGGGTGCATCTCCTTCTTCTTCCATCAGGGCATCATCTGGTTCCCTCTCACTGTGATGAATTTCATCTAGGGGTGTTTGTTTCTGAAAACGATATGCTCCCAAGATGCCAAGGGTCCGTCTCATTAGCCTAGGCCCTCCTCTGGTG
>VZUI01062666.1:0-35195 GCA_013401135.1 Cettia cetti | reverse complement strand
GCTGACTGGACAAGGACCATACTCCACAACAAATGTACAACTTACATATCCTACTGAAATCCATCAGCTGTCTCAATTGCTGGCTCACAAGGCTTTGCTTTTAGTACCAGACAAAAAGAAGCCAGCACCTTATGCTACCATCAAGCAAGGAGCAACTGAACCTTATGGACAATTTATTGACAGACTTTCAATTGCATTGAAAGATGCACCAAATATGACAACAGAATTGCAAGATCACCTGTTTCATTCTCTTGCTTTTGAAAACGCCAATCCACGCACCAAAACTGTCTTGGCCACTCTTCCACAGGGAAGTCCTGTTGATGAGATGTTGGTGAGAGTGACTCGAGCTGAACAAAATAATCAAGCTGCAGCATTTACAGCAGCCATGCAAGATGCAATGAAACAGCAAGGACACATCATTGCAGCTGCTTTGTCCAGTGGGAAAGTTAATAATCCCAATCATAATAATAAGACTTTAAATAACACCAGATCAACTTACATATTTTGCTTTCGGTGTGGTGAAACTGGACACGTGAGACACGGTCAAAAGCCTGTGTGGTGCCACAAGTTCAGCCTTGATACCCACACCACAGAGGTCTGTCACAAGTTGGGAAACTTTAAACACAGCGTGTCAGTGCAACGCGCGAAGACACAAGTCTATGCTTTGATCCGGAAGACCCCGAAAATGACTTCCTGGTCAAAAACAAGCCCACCACTTGGGAAAGCCTCGGCATGGATGTGGCAACAACAATAGAAGTCACTTTACAAGACAAACAAATAACATTAATTCCTACAAATGTATGTAGCCCAATGTATAGTACAACTTCTTTAGTTGGAGGTTTGTTGCTTGGAAGATCCTCCACAAGCAAACAAGGTGTAATCGTGCTTCCTGGAGTCATTGATGCAGATTACAACGGACCGGTGAAAAAAATGACTTGTGCCTTGCAACCATCTGTGACAATTCCAAAAGGAAACAAGATTGCTCAAATTATAGCAATCGAAAATTTTTTGGCACATTGTAATAATGCACCCCCCACTCTTGAGTGGGCATTTCTATATTAGGAAGTTTGACTAGAAAGTTCTGTCTTTTCCCCTTGTTGATTGGTTGAGTGACAGGAGAGAAGCGCCTGTTGGACCTCGCAGGTGCTCATCAAAACTTGTACCCCTTCTGATTGGCAGTTCCAATAGGCCCATCCTCTATCATCAGGTAGAAAAGGGGACAGAACAAAGGGACCAGGGGCATTCTCAAGGTGTCATAGCAGGTGGCAGATCTGTCACTGTGCTTGACTTTTGTATTTTATTTTATACCTTTTCAGTTATTGTATTAAACTCTTTTCTTTTTCAAGACACCCTCAACCATGCTGTCTCGCTAATTATTATTCAGCCAACTCTCAAGGGCTGGACCCTCAGAGCTTATAGAGCTTCACAGCTCTATAGCACATCATCAACATCCAAGAGAACCAACTGAAAAGTTGAGAGAAGATGGAAGTTTTTGATCAACGGGTCACGATGTCTTCTTCACATTAGATATGAAAAAGCACCCACACAAAAAGGTACAATTGCAATGTGGTAGCCATTGCATTCAACTAGAACCAATGTTAGATACTGGAGCTGATACTTCTATTGTTAATCAAATGTATTGGCCACCTGATTGGCCTTTGCAAGCTCCAACCTCCCAGATCGTGGGAGTGGGCAGAATGGAGATTCCTTCAGTAAGTACAGATCCCATCAGCATCATCTATTGTAGTTCAGCCATATGTTATGCCTTTACCCAGAAAATTTCCAGGACTGATAGGCAGAGACATGTTTTCTCAGTTTGGTATGGTCCTCACCACAGACCAGCATTTTCCTTGATGGCCACTGTGGAGCAGCCACCCATCCTGAAAATCACCTGGTTGACTGAAACCCCTGTTTGGGTTGAGCAGTGGCCAGTGACTGAAGAAAGGCTGCAAATTGCAGAACAACTGGTTCAAGAGCAACTTATTGCTGGACACATTTGACCTCCTGTGAGTCCATGGAACACTCCAATTTTTGTTATACCAAAGAAATCAGATAAATGGCGATTGTTGCATGACTTGCGAAAGGTAAATGAGCATATGCAGGCAATGGGTGCGTTGCAACCTGGACTGCTGGCACAAACCATGATACCACAGGGATGGAACATTGTTGTTATAGACTTGAAAGACTGCTTTTTTACTATCCTGCTCCATCCACAAGATACTCAACGATTTGCCTTCACAGTGCCTTCTGTCAACAGAGCAGCTCCAACAAAAAGATATCAGTGGGTACTGTTACTCCAGGGCATGCGCAACTCACCCACAATGTGTCGACTATTTGTTGACTGGGCTTTGAGACAAATTTGCCAACATTTCTCAAATGCAATGATTTATCATTACATGGACAGCATTCTTATTATCACCAAGCAGCCATTTGCAGATGCTGACTTGAACTGGTTGTCTTCACAGCTGAAGCATCATGGTTTGACAGTAGCTCCAGAAAAAATACAATGATCAGCTCCTTGGAAATATGTAGGTTGGTTGATCACAGATGCTCAAATTAGTCCACAAAAAATTACCTTGCATGCAAGCATTTCTACTCTACATGATGCCCAAAGACTTCTTGGAGACCTGCAATGGGTGTGCAACATTGTAGGAATCACCAATGATGATTTACAGCCATTTTGGTCATGGCTTCAAGGCACTGATGCCAACAGCCCTTGCACCTGCACTTCTGCAAAACAAGATGCTTTGATTTGAGTATCAGAAAAGCTGCAACATGGTTGGTGTTCTTGTCACATGGAACTTCTCCCTTTGTCACTCTTCCTTTCCAATGCTGACACCTGCCCGCTTGCCATTGTTCTTCAATGGCAAAAGAAAAAAGGGGAGCACCAACCTGGCAAAAGAAGTTTGGCCCAGCAGCAGTTATACTTGAATGGGTGTTTCTACCACTTCAACCAAAGAGCAGAATTATGAGCAGAACAGATTCTCATGCTGCGTTGATACAGAAAGGCAGGGACAGAATCGTTGAAATAGATGGAAAGGAACCAGCAAATATCAGCGTTCCAGTGAAAAGTGAGGATTTAGAAAGGCTGTTGAGACACTCCCTTGCCGCGCAAGAAGCACTGTTGGGTTTTTCAGGTGTGGTTCACAACATGCAACCAAAAGGCCCAATGTGGCATTTGATCGAGCGTCATCCATGGCTGGAAAGACCTTTGTGCTCACTGAAACCAGTGCAAGGAAAGACAGTTTTTACAGACACTGGTCGAAAAACAGGAAGAGCTCTGTGTGTGTGGCAACAAGGAGAATGGTCGCAACATCTGATCAAGGGTGAAGTAGGAGATAACCTGCAAACCCTTGAATTGAAAGCAGTGTGTTGGGCTTTGCAAACTTGGAACAAAGAACTACTCAACATTGTTTCAGATTCTCTGTACATAGTCAGAGTTGTTCAGAGAATTGAAGATGCACTTATTAGGCAAACTCAGAATCAACAGCTTGGAGAATTGTTTTTGCAGTTGCAAGTGTGTTGAAACAGCATCGGCATGTTTTTTGTGTCATCCACTTTTGGAGCCATCAGTGGAACAGCAAGGAGAAGGCAATGCACAAGCAGATGTTGCAGTCAGTTATGTCGTTCATGTTCCCCCACAGAATAAATTTGAAGGAGCTCGCAACAGTCATGAAATATTTCATCAAAATGCAAGAGCACTGCATCGACAATTTCATATTACCTTGAATGACGCCAAAGGGATTGTGCATGCCTGCCCTCAATGCAGTCATCATGGGCCTGGCCTTGGACTGGGCAAAAACCCAAATGGACTGGAAGCTTTAGAGTTATGGCAAATGGATGTAACTCGTGTTCCAGAATTTGGAAGACTGAAATTCCAGAATTTGGAAGACTCTTGATACCTATTCGAAATTTATTTGGGCCCTGGCACAACCAGGAGAAAAAGCCCGGCATGTTGAAAGACATTTATCTGTCTGTTGTGCAGTGATGGGTGTGGCTGTGGAAATTAAGATCGACAATGGCCCAGCTTATGCCAGTCAGCAAATCACCAGATTTATGTAGAAGTGGGGAGTGAAACATACCACCAGAATCCCTCACTCTTCTGCAGGTCAAGCTATCGTAGAAAGAGCCAATCACACCCTGAAAGAATACCTGATTAGGCAGAAGCAAAATGATGAGTCTGATATAACTAGTCATTTGTTTTAAGTATTGTTTACTCTAAACTATTTATGTTTGGCAGAAGGAAGAGAAGAACCTGTGGCTGTGATACATCATCATGCAGTAAATGAAGGAGGACCGCAGGCAATCCCAGGACTTTATGTCTATCATAAAAACATGAGGACAGAAGAGTGGGAAGGTCCAAGTCCTGTGTTGTTTAATGGTCGTGGTTATATGTGTGTTTCCACAGTGGGGAGGACCTGTCTGGGTGCCAAGTCGATTCGCCCGTGCTTGTCCTCAGTCAGTGGTACCAGTTAACAACGACAACAACGTTGAAAATACTGACTCATCCAGAGCTTCCTGTGACAGCTCCAAAGTTAATCAAGATTAATTTTATAGAGAACAGAAAAGATTGTTATCATAAGCATTTAAGTTAGATTTTATTTAGTAATTGAATTGTATTTGATATAGAAAGTTTTTAGTTAAGGCAGTTTTGATTTATATAGTAGGTTTTGCTTTGTGTGTTTTATGTTAAGTATTAAGTGTAGTTAGAATTAGAAAATTAAGTTACTATAAGTTATAATTAGTGTTTAAGATTAGACAAAAACTAGTTATCATCCCCTAGTTTGAAAATCAGAAGAGAACAGCAAGAAGACAAGCAAAATGCTGTAGATTGGAATGTATGTACTAATTGGTGTACTGGGAAGAAGAGTGCCTGGAGTGGTTGAATTGACCCAAGATAAAACATGTGGGTCACTTGGGCCAATCAAACTGGGCAAGATTCATTTTGTTTATCGTTAGCTACACCTTCTGATCCTTTTCATACATGTCTAATTGGAGTCCCATTGAATGCCGTGGCAGAGGTCAAAATTTGGACTCAAGCCAAAATAGATTCAAATTTGAATGAGGCTTGGAGCATGTGGTGCACAAAGTCCACTGGTTCCTTCAACACTCACTTTATTAATTGGTGTCAAATTCTTAAAATTCCAAAGAATGCTTTGGGGGGCACAAGCTGTTGCAGTTGCACAAAATCTTAAGAACACTGGTGCTGAGCCACAAGAGTTAGGTCTTTTGGGCTCTGCACCAGGCAACTACTGCTTGAAATTTGGACACTATGCCAAAAAATCATATTTCCTACAACTAAAAAATAGCAACACTTGGTTGTCTCCAAAATCCCCATTGTATTATAATTATTCAGAATATTGTGGTAATTGGACCCAAATTGTAATACCAGTGAAATGTGCTGCAAGGAAATTGCCACCAGGAATTTTTCTCATTTGTGGAGACAGAGCCTGGTCTGCAGCACCTCAAAGAGCTATGGGAGATCCACGCTATTTTGGTAAATTAACACTGTTTGCCCCCACCATTCATCAAGTTCTTGGATTGTCTCAGAAATAACTCAACAAGTCAGACAAAGTGTTCTTCAATTAGACCCTGGATGTAAGAATCACGTAACATTATGGGGACGCCAGTCTGTTATATTACCATTAATCTTTGCCTCAGGAGTTGCTTCAGCACAAGCTCTCACACAGTTGCGAAATATGGCTTGTTGGATGGGAAAACAAATTAATATTAC
Source organism: Cettia cetti (assembly GCA_013401135.1). Classification (NCBI taxonomy): domain Eukaryota; kingdom Metazoa; phylum Chordata; class Aves; order Passeriformes; family Sylviidae; genus Cettia; species Cettia cetti. Next base: position 29,461 of record VZUI01062666.1, on the reverse strand, counting down.
ATCTAATATGCTAAGTGAACTTGCCACTGATGTTAATAGTATTCATCATGCAGATCTGCAAAACCGAGCTGCCATCGATTTCCTGCTGTTATCGCAGGACATGGATGAGACAAGTTTGAAGGCATGTGTTGTATGAACCTGTCTGATCATTCTCGATCCATTTTCAAGCAGCTTTTGCAGCTGAGAGACAACATGAAAAAGCTCATTGTTGACACTCCTTTTCACAAATGGCTCAACTCATGGGGACTTGCTGGTTGGATCAAAGATTTCGTCTGTTTTAGTATTACATCTTTTATTGTTAATTTAGTTATTTTTGTTATTGTGCCTTGTTTGTTACGTTGTATGCAAAAAGTAGCCAACTGTGCCTTTAACTCAATCTGGGTTGCCCAAAAATGAAAAGAGGGATTTGTAGCAGAATTTTTTAGGGAGCAAGGGCATGATTTGCTCCTGAATTAGGTTGGGCAACCCAGCCTGGGCCCAGTCAGCCTAGGCCCAGGTACAGGCCTGAGTAAAGGCCTGGATCTGTGGTGCAGTTAGAAATTACATTAAGGTATGCAGAGAAAGACAGTAGTTTATTTATGAGGAGGTAGGTATAGATGTTAGTTTGAGCACTTTAGCCACCTTAAGTGTAAAAGTAAACAATGTTTGTTTGCATTCTTTTTATGCAGCACACCAATGAGGGGATGCTTTGAACTGTAAACAATATGAAAGTGTATATAAACTGCCATTTTGTGTGAAATAAAGGAGACCGTATGTAGCCACACTGGTGTGATTACGTTACTTGGCTGGCTTCTCACAATTTCGGGCGAACTTCCCTTTTCATCACTGACTTCAGTTTTTAAGCTCTCTTCAGTCTTCACAAGTTGAGTCTTCAGTTAAGACTGAAGAATCATTATTGTTGACCAAGTACTGTAAGAAGGAGGTACTTTTATAAAAATCAGTGATTTAATCTAGGACTTAACAAAATAGAAAAAGATCTTTTATACACTATTCACAGTACTGCTCTCTTTTCTTGCAAGTTTCTATTTTTGTACTATCCTCTTATCCACAATGCCTCTCACTCTTAACAGTAAGCTTATTTTGTCATTTAAACCCCCCAAATCTCCCTAATTTCACAGAATCACAGAATAGTTAGGTTGAAAGTGACCTCTGGAGATCATCTTTTCCAACCCCCTACCAAGGTCACCTGGAGCATGTGACACGAGAATGGCTCCAAGTGGGCTTTGAATGTTTTTAGATGGGGAGACTCCACACTCTTCCTGGGCAGCTCTTCCAGTGCTCTGCCTTCCTCAATGCAAAAAATTCTTCCTCAAGTTGAGATGGAACTTCTTGTGTTTTAGTTTATGGCCATTTCTCCTTGTCCTGTCGCTGAGCACCACTGAAAAGAGTCTGGCACCATCCCCCTGGCTCCCACCTTGGAGATACTTATTTGCATTAAAGAGATACCCTGTTAATCTTCTCCAGGCTAAATAGACCCATCTCCCACCTCTCCCCATAAGAGAGATGTTCTAAGCCCTTAATTGCCCTCCCTTGACCTCTGCTGGACCCACTCCAAGATCCCCATGTCTGTTGTACTGCAGAATCCAGAACTGGATACAGCACTGCAGATGTGCCTCACTAGGGCCAAGAAGAGGGGCAGGATCATCTCCTGACCTGCTGGCCACACACTTCCTAATACATCCTAGGATCCCACTGTCTCCTGACCCCCAGGGCACACATGACCAGCTCATGGTGAATTTGTCACCCACCAGCAACCCAATGTCCTTCCCAGAAGAGCTGATCTCCAGTGGGTCAGCCAGCAGCCTGTGGTACTGGGGGTTATCCCTCCCCAGGTGCAGGACCCTATACTTGCCCTTGTTCAGTTCCATTAGGTTTCTCTCTGCCTAATTCTTCAGCCTGTCAATATCCCACTGAATGGCAGTACAGCCTTCATGTATAATTCAAGTGTAATTTCCTCAAGTGAAGAGTATTAGTTCACAACAAGCCAGTAATTTTTCACAACTACGATCAAATGGCAAGATTTTCCTTTTGTTGCAAATTTAGTGCAGGTAAGTACACATATAAAGTTCTAATAAATAAAATAGGTTTTAAAGGAAAGCAGAAAAAAAGAGACTGAAATACAAAAGTATTTTTGAGTCTGGTCCAAAGCTTAATTCCTTGAGTGCCATATAACAGATCAGAAAAAAAGAAAGGGAAGAGATGCCTTTTCTACAATGTTTTCTTGGTATCACTGCAACATGCAGATCCTCAGAGTCCTGTTATCCATCCCTTTTAAGTTTAAATACAAAATTTCTTTGAAAGTAAAACTGGACAACTTGGACAGCATGAATGGCCTCAGGCTGTAAGCATATTCTTAATTAATTTTTTACCATCTGGGAGTTATTCTTCTCCATGCATTTTTAGAACCTCAGTCAGCATTTCAAGAATTGTGAAGAAAGAATCAGCTGAGGACACCTGCAATTTGACTAAAAATACGTTCAGCGTAACAGGTCAAAGAAAAATCTATTCTGAGAGCAGACATTTGACTTCTCCTACATCACATATTTGCTGTCTGTACTTTCCTCAAGTGTTTCTATTTGTCCTTTTCTATACTTTAATATTAAAAGACTGTATGTCTCCTTTTCACAGTTAAAATCGTTTGTCTGCTCTTCATGTCAATAGACTGGACAGACACCTGGTGACTACTCTCAAGTTTTTGTTTATAATCTGAATGAATGAGCTCTTCCACTTCACTATCTATTCTCTTGAAATGTTAAAAATGTGCATCTCATCTTGATGCTATACTTTTATAAAACTCTATGAATAGCCTAATCTCTTGTTATAAACATGCCTCTGCACATCATATCTTTCTCTTTACTTAATGCATGTGATATCTCCATGATAACCATGGAGACCATGAGACCAGATAATAGGGAGGAAGGCAACTTCTCAGCTAGTCATTGGTGCCATTATTTACTTTTTTGCATTTCTAACTGAAGAAGTTCATTTCTTGAGTAAAAGGACATAAACCTATAAAATCTGAGGGATATTACCTTGCAAGACACCATAACAGTTTATGAAACTGCAACTGAAAATAAACAATAAAATTACTCTATTTGAGGTCACAGTTTAAAAGCAGATTTATACAGTTGTTTGGATCTACACAATACAACTAAAAATGAAGTTTATATTATGAGCCACTCAGTCAGCAGTTATTTCTGAAAGTAAAAGCTGGTATAATGGAAGGGTTCAGCAGTTTTTGTAAAACACCAATGGTGCATTTGTGTCTCATACCAGAAGTGTGAACTGGGCTCTTGTAACATGAGATCTCCTATGGAGCTGGATTGAGGTGCTCATGTAAAAAAGACTCCCAAATCCTGAAATGGAGAGAATTTTAGCTAGATAAATGGTAAGTTAAATCTTTTTTTTTTTTTTTTTTTTTAAGATCAGAAGTGCAAACAAAAGCACTATCAGTTTTATACGGATCAAAAAATGTAGTACTCAGAAGTATCTGGTAAAATGCAACATTTTAATGTAACTAATGCTACAACTACTCAGATCCTGAGGGTTTTGGATTTTCTTCCGAAGTGTTTTGTTGCTATCAGATGTCGATACTAGCACCATTTCACTCTTGGGTTTCCTTGCCTTTCACAGATGAAACAAGCACAGCTGGTTATATAAATTATTAAGAATTTGTGACATTCACAAGACCTGCAATTCTTCCCTGAAAAGTGAAAAATGAAAAAAGTGAAAAGTTTGTACTATTCAATGAGTTATTTTCTTAGCAAGCACAAGAACATATTACCTCTCTGCATTTCCCCATTCACACAAGGAATAATACTGCACCCAGTATCTCATGGAAAAGAACCTTAGGCTATTAAGTTTGAACAAAACTGACAGCATGCTATATGCAAAAGATATAATGTGTTTGACTTTCTCATGTTTGAATATAGCTGCTATATAATCTAAGTTTCTTTTTGGGGAAACTAGTTCCCTGAATAGATTTGGAAAACCCAGATGAATGAGTGTAGGTATACAAGATACTTAGAATAATTAGTAACAGACTTCTTAGAGAATGAGAAGTCTCCACATTTGTGAATGGTGTATTCTGCCATTTATGAGTAAACACATTCACAAAGTGTCCATTTCTTCTGTCTGAAAAAACCTCACAGTAACTCTTCACTAGACATCACACGTAACTACTAATGTACAATGCAATGTAGCTAACAGTGACTACATTTACCTAAATAGCTAATATTTACTCTTATTTGCAGTTGACAGCTCTGTTTGGAGCTGTCAACTTATAGAAATGGATCTTTCAATTTATAGAAAATCAACTTTCCAGCTTCAAAGAGAAGATACTGATTGGTATATCACTAAATAAAAGCCTTTTTAATGTTCCATGGGAATGGGTTTATTTCTGTTCCTCAATGTCTCTTGAAAATAATAAAGAGTGATATCAAATGTAATTCAGTGCCACTATTCTATTAGGGACAGCTAAATAAAGACAGACTCCAAGGTCTTCTCAGAAGGCATATATATCTCACAGTTTATCAGAACTCACAGCTTTTATAGACTGTTCTGAGAAAGCTGGACATGATTGGTCCCTCAATCAACACCCCTCACCATTACTGGCTAATTAGAAACAACTTCCCTTCGTAAACATCTTGCAAGACAAGTGCAAAACAACAGGTGCAAGGATTGTTTTGATTCCTTCATGAGTTTTCTCACAGCTTCCCAGAACAGTATATGGGAAAGTTACTTGACTTTCTTTCTCACAGCCTTATAGCTGTCTGATCTTGAGGGTTTTGGATTATTCTCTTATTCCTCTCTGACCAGGTTGTCAGAATCCACAATTCAGTGGCAGCCATGTATATGTGCTATGTGACTTAAATACTACTACATGCAATGTTTAAGATGTGAATGAGGTTAAGGATATGGTTTCAATGAAGAGCAATGCGAATAAATATAAAAGGAAATTTAAAAAGGAAAGCAACATTGAAAAAAAATGAACAGTTTTCTATAACCTACATTTGTTCAGTGCTGAATATGAATGGTTTTGAAAAATCATAGGAAAGAGGTATGTAGCCATAGGGTACAGGGTGTAATAGATAACTAACTGAATATTGGATTTTCTGTTTTGAAGTCAAAATCAGAACCAGGAGTCTGAATCAGAGATAGGCAGGTTTAGGGAAGAGCATCTAGGAAAGTACACAGAAAACATAGCAACAATCAGCAGAAACTAATCCAATATAAGTCAGGGAGAGGTAAGTATAATAAAAGGCCAACATAGCAAATGTTAACAGCTTAACACTAGGGAGAGATAAATTACATATCAAATAAATTACATTATCAAAATTGCTCACCTTCATTAGTTCTATCTCAGAATATTAAAAGCGTGATCTGAAGACTTTTCAAAGCCACAAGTGTCTGATTTTTAACTTGGGGCAAATGAGTGAGAAACTATTAGAAGACTGAGAAAATTATGATAAAGCCAAACTGCCACTCTCTCTAAAAGAAAAAACAATATGAGCACTGGTGAAATACCGGGGGTAAAAAAAACCATTAGGGAAAGTATTTGTTAGCATCAGAGAATAAGGAGATGACTGGCAAGAAAGTTTCATTTTTCAAGAGCAATTCATTATCAAACATATCGTTTTTCCTCAACTGTAATAGGCCTCATAATGAGTGGAGGCAGCAGATGCCAAACACTTTCACCCCCATGCAGCTTATGAAATTGTCTCACATAACCTTCTTAGAAATAATACAGTGAGACAATCTAGGACAAAACACTATAGGGTCAGTGAAACAATGGCTAAACACATTTTAAAAAATAATTATAAATTATCTGAGAGTTAAAAGTAGTTGCAATTTCAAAGTAGTTCAAATGGACCAATGTGTCAACAGTCGTGTGTCTGCTCCTTTGTTTGATGCTGCTTGGTGTTTTCACTATTACTGGAAGAGATCATTAATAAACACATCATGATTGCTTTAGCAAGTAAAAAATTAGTGGGATTTTTCAATACAGACACTCCAAATGTGAGAATGCATGATTGAGAGCACACAAGAATTAAAACAGATCTGGATATTTTAAAGAACTAGTCAGGAAGATGCCTCCACAACTAACTTAAAAGAGACAAATACCTCCCCCAGGGAAAGTGAATCTCCAGATGAAGCTAATTCATACAATAAAGCCTGTCTACATCACCATCTCTTGCCAAAATTCACCTTCAACATGGAGGTGAATTTTGGCAAGTCTGGAGAAAACTGGACACATCCTCTGTCATTCCATACAAATATACACGTATATAAATTTATCTTTGTCTCAACAGTTTCCTGCAAATTACTGCTATACTTGATGCTATGTGCTAGTGTACTTTTAGCTTGGCCTGGCCCCCTGGAGTGCTCTCAATTACCTTCCATTTTTTAGAAATTGTATTTTTCAGTCTTTCCAGCACAGACCAATGGCCTTTTGCTGCTTTTCATGTAAGCATTTGGTAAGGGTAGCAAAGAAGACTGCTGTATATAGTTTAATTATGGTGTCCAAAATTCATTCTGAAAAGAAAATTCAAGACTCCAATATAAAATAAAGTCTTTCCTCCCTAAAGACGGAGAGATGGGTTATTTGTGTTTTCAAAGAACAGAGCTTAGCTGTGGTCACACTATAGGCTTTTGTAAAAGGAGACTGGTGAGCTAGGGGAGTCACAGCATAGAAGAATTTAACACACTAGCAAAAATTGTGGTCCTTAATTAGAGGATTACAAGAAAGTATAGCTTCAAGCAGCCAAGCAGCCAAGATTTGATGAAATCCAAATGCTTTTTCTTCTGCAAAACCCCTGCCTTCAAACAGACCTGTATGCATGTCTGCTGACACAGTTTATTACTTTGGCTTTTGCTCGTAAGTACCTATAAATCAACAGTGGCATCTGCTAGAAAATACTGCTAAAGAGCTAAGGGACAATGTCATAAAGATTTGAGTACATGCAAACATCTCTTAAGAGACAGCAATCACACAAAGCAAGTACCCCATGGAAACATCCGTAAATACTTCTAACAATGGAGCACAACTTCTTGGAAGAAATCAAAATAACAGCATAAGAAGCAGCAGAGAGAAATGAACTACACATTTCAGAACTACCTTTAAAAGATCTTGCAGTTTTTGGTATAAAACCTATATGAACCCTTTCTCACACTGAAGGCTACCCTAAGATGGTAAGGTAGCCCAATCTTATGGGCCTGAAGTACTATAGGAAGGATAACCACAGCTACGTATAACATTAAATGTCTCTTTAAGCCACAGCAGCTTAAACAATAACATAAATAATAACATTAACAATAACACAAACCACCGCTTATGTATTAGACTTCCAATATTGTTTCACAGAGCATGCCCATATGCGTGTTGTGGTTTCCCTTAAAAGGAATTAATTACTCAAGTCAATGTAACTACAAATTACAATTGATGTATTACCAAAAAAAACCACCCAAACCTGTTATTCTTCAGCATAATAGATTTGGCTTCCATCATTCTACCTGAAGCTGCTGCTTTTCTGTCAGGATGGCTACACTCGGATTTTTATTGCTTTTAAATCCCCCGATTTACTCATGGGCCTTGAAAAAGTCCCAGCCTTGGCTGATCAATCTAATTATTTGTTGTGAAAACTAAGTAGATATTACATACACAGAAAGCTGATGTCTCTTAATGCATGTGTGTATATGAAGGTCTCAGGCATCCTGCAGTCAGACCCACTTCAGAATGGTGCTGACAGAGGAAATAACAGTCCCTCTCTTTGCCAGTCTATGGCAACTTCAGTAGACCACAGAAACTCTCCACTGACTAACTCATTAAAAGTCACCTGGTGAAGCTTATTAAGTAGAGCAAAGGAACCTTTCATCCTTGGCACTACTGAAATTTTAGTTCTGCAACTACTTCAGTCTCGGTAAAACTAAAATAATTGAAACTCAGAAGCGCCTTTCAGAATACTAATTTAAAAAACGAGTTTGCAATGGTGTATGTACCACTTGTCTTGGTATATTCTCGTTTCCAGCTCAATCATTCCCAAGAGGTGAGGCACAGCATCATCCTGGATGAGGTTCCAAGTGGAAGAGACACCTATCATCTCTCTTTCGGTTGTGACTGCAGGCTGCATGACAAGGCCAGAACTGCTGCAAGGACACAGAAAGCACACCTGAAAAGGGGCAGAAACAAGTTCTACTGTAGCCCCTTTTTCCTCTGTCACCCAGGGCTCCTGAGGCCAAAGCTGAAGGGAACAAACAGAGGAGCATATCCAAATACCAAAGGTGCTTCACAAATCTCCAAACAGCTTTTAAAACCATCATTATTTGGGCTTCCCATACAATTCACTTGGCGTTAAATAGCAGAAACAAACAGCATTCCCCTACAAGAAATCTGCCAAGTAGAAGGATGAGAATGATAGGACCACTACACAGGAAGAATCATCACCATTTTTGAATCATTCACTATCATATAAGCATGCAGATGGTACAAAAAGTTCTTACTTGCAGAAGTGGTGAGCAAAGGATTTACTGCAGAGTAGCAGGCAGATGCAGTCTGCTTTCCAAGTACTCTAACTTCCATTTAAGTATCTGCATTTAACAAGAACAACTGTGCCTACCTAAGCAATCACTTGAATTGAAGACAGCTTTCAAACTAATAATTCCTTTCTCACCATCAGTCAGTGAAGTAAAAAACAGGCTGCAGACAGTTTTCAATACTGAATTTATGAAATTTTAGAGAAATTTATGTTATGGAAAGCATATTTTCCATTATTTTTGCTGTGTACCAAGATTTGCTCATGCTATTATGGGCAAAATTTCTTAAATGTTAACAAAAAATGTGCTCTACAGTGAAAGGTTCCCTTTTCTCATTTTTGAAGAAATCAGATTTTAAGTTAAATACACTTTAGATGGAAAACAAAACAGCTTTGTTTCATAATTATTGTAATGCCAGTTTAATCTGAAAAGCACTCTGTATGGCGATGAAAGAACACTGACCTATCTGCAGCTTTTCAGACTTGAATGTCAGAAAATACTGGTCTCAGTAGTAGATTCAGCTCATAATAGGAAATGGTGAAAGATGGGAGTGGTGATGGTGTGAAATCAGTGAACAACCATCCCATTTGTCATCCCAATCATGTCATGTCATAATCCTATGAAATCCAGAGGCAAAGGTCTTCAAGGCCAACTGATAATTTTCATACTTCACTTTATCTTTCAACGTAGTTTAAAATACTTTGGTAGAGAGTCTGGCACATGAGAATTTTATGAAAGAAAGGTCTGCTCAAAGCATGTATTTTGTATTGGAGTTTGAATAGAAATCATTGTCAGAATGACGTATCTCTACCTCAACACAGCAGGGCAAATTCTTATGGGACTGCCAGTTCAAGGCAGAGACCTAAATGAAATCTGATATTCCAGAAGAAATCAACAGTTTCTGAGCATCATAATGGTCATTTCATTTTCCAGTCTTCTCTTCAATTTTTTGAGGCCAGTTCATTTGAGATTAATTACTCTTCTTTTGGAGTCCATGAAATTGTTCATTTTTGAATGACTGAGGGATCAGGTTAAACTTTGTTACTTCCCAGCACTAGCAAGTTCTAATACAAATCAAGGCTGTGGAAAAGGTCAAATCAGGGATAACAGCCTTCTCCATTTTCTTCAAAAAACCTACAAGCAAGGAAGAATATTCTCCCTTAGCTTTCCTCTTTCCATTGCTCACAGAAGCACAGTGTGGCAACAGGGGAAGAAAGGAGAATTTTTATCCTGTGTGACATTATTAAAGGGTGACCCCAAGAAGATGCACAAAAAGAGAGTTTAGCTGGAGAAAATAAGAAATTGACAAATAACTTGTAGACTAGACATTTGCGACCCACAATGGATGGCAGCTGTTGGCAGAAGTTTGTCCATCTGAGAATAAGAGCTATGGACTCAGCATGAAAGAAAGCAGATTCAAAGCATCTCTTCTGAGCACCTGTGTGGGAAACGACACCACCAGCTGTGGTGCTGATGGTGCCTCAGAAATTTCTGATGCTTGGAGCATCTCAGGTGTGGGGAAGCAGAGAAAGGCTGATCTGCACAACTGCTGGAGCTTAACACCCTTTCAGACTCTTTCACCTAATGAGGCCCAGGAGAAACCTGTGCAGTCACTGCACCTCTGTGGCCAAGAGCACTTGCGCCACACCAGATGAGTTACCTTGGGGTACCCAGACCCCAGAGCTGGAAGACAGAGATAACAGGCAGAATGAATTCCCCAGAATCCAAGGGAAATCGGTCAGCAACATGTTGCTTCAAAGACATTGAGACATGGTTCTTGAGGTCATGGTGGTAAATGTTGCAGCTTTAGGTTTATGATTGGATCATATGACCTTAAGGTTTTTTCCCACTCTAAATAATTCCACTATTTGATTCAGGCCTCAAGAACTATCATGACTAACAGCTTCCAACCATCTTTGGAGAGATTTTTTTTACATAAATTCAGAATGCTGTGCTGTCCATCACTGATAGATGACAGAACAAACACTTCCAAAAAATATAAGGGTTACATTAGGCTTCTAAATTCCTACCACTCATTTCATCTCCATCGGTGCACCCTCTCTGGTGGTTCCCATTCACCTGACATCAAAAGGAATCACAAAAGTCACTACATATTAAAAGCTTGCCACTTACCTTCTCATCTATCTGAGGTTGCACCTACATGTGTGTGCACACATATGAATTCACGGCAGCTACATGAATTATAGAGCATTCACAACAGCATTGCATTGCTTCGGGGACAATGACAAGCATGGTTTGTTTTAGTCAACTGTTTTACCTCCTAGCAGTTAAACAAAAAGGAGTTTTTCTACAACAAAACTAATGCTGTAATGTAAGGTCACAGATGAACGCAGAGACAATGGAAGCTGACAGAAAGGACTAACCAGCCAAGGAGCCATCAAGCCATCTTTCAGATTTTTGATTAGTAGATATTGAAACACTCTTACATAGCTTTGTCAGGCTAAATGGCAGTCATTTAGCCTCATATTTCACTGTCCAATAAGGACAATATATTTTCCAGCCTATTCCAGCCACATATATTTCTCTTACAAGCTATAAAAAAACTTTTTACATAAATAACCTCCAGAAGCACTGAAAAGCAGTAATTTGATGCAAGATTAGTAATATGCATTCACAATTTCTATACCAAAAACTGTGCCTATAACAGAAAATAAATTTTCTCTCTCTGCCAATTAGTCTAGAACTCAACTTCTATTCCTGAACTTCCCAAAATGGTCTGTCCATTGCATAGTTCATCAAAAAGAAAAATGAACTGATTTGGCACTGCATGGGGATTTAGAATAATTTAATAAAATTTTAGCTTATCGTTAGTCATGCACATTTCTCCTTTGCTGGATTTAAAGGGGCTAGCAACCATGTAGTCAGACATAAAAAATAGTAAAAATATGCAAAGACCTTCATCTTACCCAATCTGTGCTAAGGTACAATAAAAGGAACGTGTAAGATGAAACCTTGCAAGGATGAACAGCAGCTTCTGCAGCTTCACTATTCCCTAAGATCTACTCTTAATGGGCTTTTGCATCAAATGACAGGAGAGTAACATCTTACCTGTTTTTCACCAAATGGGAAACATTCTATGTTGAAGGTGATCTCTTCAGCAAGCACAGAATGGTCATAAAACAGAGAAGTGGCTGCAACATCATTATACAATTTTAATTCTGTAAAGGTTTTGTGTCTACTGAACAGCCTATGATAAATCTGACATTTTCCAATGCTAGAATCTTTCTTTACTCAGAAGACAGATGGAAAAAATAAAGGTCTTCAAAGTTCACATAAATAGAGAGAATGAAGAGGCAAAAAACATTATGGGAAAACAGATAATATTAACAATAGCAAATTATGGGCACTGAGTGAGACCCAGTTAATTCATTAACTTGAACTCACAGACAAAATAGCTTAAAATAAAGTGATATCTAAACTTTTGTACAACACTGACTTATTTTTAGACTGATGGAAAACAAATGTGACAACGATTTTTAAAATGGTGATCAGTGGAACTGAAAGATTGTACTGTTGTTCCATATTGCTGAAGTCATTTAAAGCTCTAAGAATATGAACTGTGGATGTATGGATACATACATGAGCCTGAGAAGAGTTAATGTGGCTTCTGTAAAGAGAAACTATGTGTCAAAAACACAGAACTTCTTTGAAAGATTCAGAAAGCATTTGAATATAATGCAGGTTTGATTGATTTTTATACTTGTATTTTCAGAAGTTACTTGACAACATCCCTCAAAACAGATGCTTGAAGAAGCCACAGAAGCCATGAATGAATTAGTCATTGATTAAGAGATAGAAAAAAATTTAATTTTCACAGTGCAGAAAAGTCATCAGTAAGTCTGACCAGAGCTGGTGTCTGCTGCCCAATAAGCTAACATGAGAAATCAGGTGAAAATATCTGGTTGGGGTTTTTTAATAATCAAATTTCTCCATAATAAGTCTATGCCCAGCTGCAACAGGTGTGTACTGAGATTCAGCTAGGGGGTATTAAAATGGCAGAGAAAGTTCCCTGTAAATAAATACTAAATTATGGATATTGAACACTATCTTAATTTCTTATATTAAACAAAATAATTGGCCTATTATCAAGAGAAAAGACATCTTGAAACATAGACAAAAATAACACAAATCAAGCCTTTGAAAAAAAAAAAGTCAACCCAAAACCCAGCAACCTGGGTTAAGAGGTATTAAGTATTATCCTATATATAATTTCATTGGGTGAATGTCTCCCCTGATTTATCTCAATTTATTCAAAGCTCTGCTGGACACACTGCTGGGAAACCTTCTATAACTAACTTTTTTAAGCAGGGAGGTTGGACTGGATGATCTTAATAATTCTCTGCCAATTCTGTGATTCTGTGTGACCTCTCAAGTGCTGCATGCAAATTTACATGACTATTCTGTTATGAGGAACAAAGCTGAAGGCTCAGATTATCTTCAGATTTCTGGAGGCTGAGGGACTGCTCTGGGCAAGCATCAAAGGATGGATGTTCTTGCACCCCTTTCTAGGCATGTGCTTCTCACTACAGATGGGAAACAGGATATCAGCCCTAACATGCCTTTGAGATCTGGCCCAGCACCACAATACTTACAGCATAAAGACTCAAATGACTTAGGATGACCAGTTATTTTAAATTGCATTGCAAACATATATTTATGTTTCCTTTAGTCAGTAGATTCTGAAATGGCTGAAAGTTCTGGAAACAAATACTGAGTGTTTCCAAACCAGATGTCTCCACAAGCAAAATGAAAAAACACATTCATGGTATCATTACAGTTGATTCTTTCTGGAAGGCAAATTTAAGTTTCCTTTAAACACTAAAACACACATACCCAGTGCACTGAATACTCATCTCTGAGAGCAACAACTGCATTTTAGGTATATTTTCCAGTAGCCAAGCATTAAGGATGCAGTAGAGTACACTGGCCCCCAAAGACATTTTGGTTTCTATTTGAGATAAGCACGTGACTAGAAGAATCTGGCTGATCCTTTGGTGGTGTCAACAGATCAATACTAAACTTACTGCTACCAACAAGAGGACACTGAAAAATCAATGCAGTTATTCTGAAGATAACTGAAAAGAACTTTCCTGAGTCATCAAGACAGCTCCTGGTAACATGGGCAACCATGTCGTACAGTCTCTTCTGCAGAATTATCACATACCAATTTTAGGCACAATTCTTGTCTGTCTTGCTCATATTTAAAAGGCTGTTACAAAAGTACAGATGGTTACAGACTTTCTTCTAAATTACAATTTTTATTGTAATCATGGTCAAGGTAGTTCTCTTCTCCCTTGAATGCACAAGGAGTCCTTAAATTTAAGTGAGTTATTCTAACTCACAGATGTGATCCTATGTTGAAGAACTGCCATAATCAACCATCTGGAAGTAAAGAAACCAAATTCCTCCACAGTATATTTTTAGGTGAAATGTTTACAAGTAAGTTTAAAAGAGATTTTTCATAACACATATTGAAGGCAAGTATTTTATGTCAATGTTGCCATCACTTTTCATGACTGCAACTATTATGACAGATGGATAAAGAATTAGGTCCTATCAGGTCCCAGATAACTCACAGACTCACATAATTTTCAAATGCCATGTAAAAACATTCTTGTTTTACAAAACACCTTTGTTTGACAGACTTACTGGAGATAAGTCCTTCCACAATTCAGGACTCAATAAATTTATACACACTTAATCCACATTTCTAAAACAGGAGGAGGAACATACCTATGTGCATATTAAAACCTGATCCACAAAAAGATCAAGATTTCTGTCAGCTTCCTGACTAGCACACCAATTATATTATTTGGCACCCATCACAAGAAGACAAGTGTAGAATGACCTATTTTGCAGCTTCTGAAGTTCTGCCTATTAAATACATGGAGATTATTTCTTCCTCTTTGCGTAGATGATTGAGAGTGCATTTGAGTGCTTTCTCTCTCTAGAGCTGGGGTGAGGGAAGGTGAGAATAGACTCCCTTAGCTAAAGGAGTTAGGAATCATCAAAGAAATATAAAAGAAGAGAGTCACGCTTAGTATGGGCAATCCTGCAAGAATTCTGATTTGTTTCATTTTCAGTTGGAGTGGAATAATTGTACAGAGGGAAACAATTTTATTAGCCATTTGCTTTTAGAATTTTCTTTCTCAGTCTCAAGAAAATTTGCCTTTGCAGCTAACCTTCATGAAAACTTGCCAGAAACACACTGCACACTACTTCAGGTTTTTTGCTTTTATCTGGCTTGCGTATTTGAGCACTATGCTTTTGGCTGATTCTACCTCTTATTTAATAGTTGCATTATCTCCTTCAGCATAAACTTTGGAGTATGCTGAATCAATTTGCTGATGATAAAGGTGGGGAGGCATTGGCAGTGGATCATAGAGCTATAATACCAGAAAGAAAAAGCCTGTACTTACTATCTGGGGAGTAGGATCAAGAGAAAAAGGATATTTAGCTGCATTAACTGCACAGTCACAAAGTACAGACAATTACAAGAACTCCACTATAAAATCTCATCAAATAGAGATGGAAAATGGAAAAAAATCTTGCAAACAGGGAAGGAAAAGAGAAAACATATAGTGCAGGCAACAAGCAACTATGACCCACCAAGAGAGCAGCTGTAAAAAACGAAAATGTGATCCCATCCCATAATGTTTATTGTTCTTATTAGAAAAGCCTGAGAATTTTGTAACTGGAGGCAGTAGACAAACACAGCTTCTGTAACTTTCCTATGTTCCAGCAGGGAAATAAACCATATGAAAGCTGCAGCACTTTTGGTACGGCTTGTAGAACACAGTCCAGGCAAGAACCAAAGACAGAAGACAGAAACAGTTGAGAGGGCCCTGAATCAGAGCTTTCACAAGGCACCATCCGCAAGATATTAACTTACTTCATACTTGCAATCTGGTTACTTTGAGTGAAGAATATCTTTAATGAACTCAAAACATAAAATGCAAAAGCCTTTGTAAATTTTAATTCAAAATTGTTGAGTAATTCCATGGGGTGAAACTGTCCCTTATCCACAATGCATAAGTACTTCAATTACTCATTCTAATGCAAACAAAGAGAAATGCCAAAATATTGAAATTTATCATGGAATGAAAATTCCAGAGTTCTCAAATATGACAATTAACTATTGCAAAGATAAGAATATGTGCATAAAACAAGCTTTAATAGGTATGGCCCTAAAGAAATACATATAGTCTTCTAATGATCACATGTCATTTTGGATGATTAACACACCATGCTAATCATTATTATTCTATCTTAGCTATGACTAGAGCAAAACACAGTAAAATGGTATTACTAGGTATTCAACACGGTTAAGACAAATTGCTCATAAGAAACGCCAGGAAAAATTACTTAAACAGGTTACCTTGTACATATTTATTGTGTTAACTCACAAACAGCAATGTAATCAGTTCACAGAATAGAGACTGACAAGAGAAAGAAAGTAAGATTTGGAGGGCTATTTATGTGAAGAATGAATTTCACCAGCCGTAATTTAGACAGTCATTTGCAAGGGAAATGCATCTAATATGATTTTTCCATCACAAATGACATTTCATCTTGTCTAAAGTCATGCAGGAAAAGAATGTGAAGAGGTTAAAATATTTTGGTTTTTTTCTTCTACTATGTAAGTGTAGCACAAACAATAATAATAGCCTAGTATGGATCAAACCATTTGAAATAATTAACATGAGCTAATGTACTTTAACTAGATAACCTGAATATTCAAATGGTCAAAATGACACCATTATGCTGAGGAGAAGGTGAACAAGTTGGTTTTTTTTCCTAATTCGAAATTAATGATTCTCTGGAAAGATAAAAATATTCTCTATATGCTACTGCAAATCAAATCAATTCTGTGAACAACTTTTAGAGTAGTGAAAAAACTGCCTTTTTCACTCAATTTTATTCCTGTTCCCAAATACTTATAATACAAATTATGAAGAGATGGGATTTGAATTTAAACTCAAAAATAATTTATGTGCATATTTATTATGGAGATAATACAGAGCTAGAGATGGGTTTCATCCCTAGAGTCATAAGAGAAAAAAAAAAAAACATGGTCATGAATTTTAGGGTCTCTTTCATTGCAGACTTCCATTACATATTGACCCCATTTAGAATTGATTACTGATCTTACTTAGAATTCATCAGTTGCTAATTTTAACTACTAAACTCTACTCTTGTTTACAGTTAAGGTATTCTTGAATTAAAATGTTGTAAAGGGAGAATAAGATACAATTAATTCACCAGTCTTCCTCCTCCCTGCACCAAACAAAATTAACTTATTATTGCCTTTTCAATGTCATATGTGTTACTCCAATATTATCAGATACTTGTTCTTGTAGCATTTTTAAGATTAGAATTTGCCTTCCTCTTCCAACTCAAGTTAATGTTCCGCCAGTTAGCTAGCAGACCAGTGAACAGTGTGCTGCACAAGCATCTGCAGCTTCCATTGAAAAGGTTGCAAAGAATCCCCAGAATAAAAAGGGTGAGAGGGAGAAAATACCCACCTTTATTAGGTTTCTTCCTCTGACCACTTGGACCCTAAAGTCATTAAACAATGTGATAAGTCACTTCCTAAGCAGTCATCAGCATCTACACCATAAAGTATTGATTCCCATTACAAAATCAGCTTTCAACACTTTCATTTTTAATTTTGCTAAGCTAGTCAGCCAGAAAATCTGGAGGGTTTGAAGAGAATGTAGAGAGAAGGATCACTTGCTGCCCACACATCAGGCAGGGCTGGGGGGCATCCAATGAAGCAGGCAGCTAAAAACATTCATGTACATGTGTCCTACAGCTCCCTGAGCATAGATTATGATAATGATGTCAGAGTTCTCAGCATATCTTGCATTCAGTTTTAACAAATCATTATTGCACAACACAGGAAGCAGACAAACATATTCTCCATCAGGAAGACAAAAACCCAAACATCTGTAAAGCATTGTACATCAGATCAGAGCTGTATGTCCATATGTTCAAAAATATATTTTAAAAAATCTGTACTTATCCATGACAGATTCTCTCAGGGCCTCATAAACCTTACCAAAACATTAATTTTCTCTGCAAAAGTCTAAAACTACCTTATACCATCACATTAATATAAAATAATCAAAGTGTGTCAAAAGCACTGAATTTTTTTCTGGTCCAAAGCATGTTCTTAAAATACTATTGTTGATTCACAATGTTAGGCTGGTGCAGGACACTTAATAAGTCAGAAAACAGCAAAAAATGTCTTGTATTTAGAGAGAATCTGACAGAGATACATCCTCAAATTTGAGTAAAATTCAAACAACTAATCACCAAAAATTGTTATAGCTGAAGATCTTATTATGAAGCAAAAACTGCACAATTTATGGCCAACCTTCCATAGAAGGTACAGAAGTCCAATCATTTCAACACGGTGTGTTTAATTTTTTTTCAACTAAGTACAAAATAAAATCACATACAACATTCTTTGGCACTGTCAGAGTGATTCTGTTAACAAGGACTATTTAGAGAAAATCAAAATGAGCATTATTTTAGAAGTACTTGAAGATAATACCAGTGGCAGCTGATCTGATTGACTGTCCCTCCCAGTCACCTCAATACAAAAAGATAAAAACAAGACATTTGTTGAAAATTTTTATTTGCATTCCATTCTGCTGAAGTCTGTGGGGCAATCATTAATGAAATCACACTAAATTTAGTATATTAAGATGCAATATCAGTACCCAAAGGCAGTGAACCTGGTAGATATGGATATGCTTTAAAGATCAGAAGACTGAAAGTAAGTAAACATACTGTTGTGTTCATAATCATCTCAATTGAGAAGAAAATATGAATATTCACATGAAGTAAAAATTACAGCAGGGAAAGGTATGGAGGGAAACACATACACAACCCTGTTTTAGAACTGACAGCTATTCCTTAAATCTAAGCAAGTTTGGTTTGTTTTTTCTTCACAAAGCCAAGAGACAAGCCAGAGGAGAGATGTTTCTGGTGAGGAAGGTCTTGAGGAAAAGGACTGTGGAGATGACATCAGTGCTGAGATAAAGTTAGAGTCTTGGCACCATATCTGTGGCATATGGATGCTCACAGCAAGGTATGCACTGGAACACAGACTATACATTTGCTCAAGTGCATAAAATTTAGTGTTTTGTTTTTAAGGCTGTGAATTATTCCTCTTGGACTTGCTTTTACATTATTCCCCCACAAAATGCCATGATTTATAGAAAGTAAACTATCAAAGGGCAGCATGTTTTATAATTATTTTTCTTCCTCAAGAGGGCTCCCATTTCCTTCTCTTTTACATTTTAAGGCTCTTTATCTCAAGCACAGATAACTGCAAAAATGAAAGTAGGCAAACTTATCATCAACAACACTATGGGAAAACAAATGGGGGACAAAACAGAGAGCACAACAGAGCTTAATGATATCCTGACCTTGGTGGGATACAGGCCATGGGATAAGTGACACAGATATGAGAAGAACTGGGAAAGTACAGCATATGCAGATATCAAAGTTTTGAACCTATGTAGTTTTGTAAGGCTGACAGGTAATACAAACAATAGGCTGGTTCTGTAACTAGTGAGAAATTCTTGCTTAAGGATGTGACTGCTTAGAGCTGTAACTGCTTAGAGCAGCAACAGTATATAGGATTGAACTGAGAGGAAAATAAAAAACTTCAGCCCCTTTTTGCTTGGACTTCAATGATTTCAACTCTGACTTCTTTTTGCTTGGGCCTTTTGTTTTCTTTTAGCTTAGGCTTCTTGCTTGGACTACTATTTGCACCCCTCATTTGAAGTCCCATCTCCCAGTCACGTGGCAATTTGTGTTCCCATGTGAGGAAGCAAATATCTACCTAAGCTGTGTGGCAGCTGGCAATCCCCCCAGAACTGAAGTGCTGCTGAAAGAAGCAGGATCGGGCCGAACACATCCCGCTGGAGGATTGGGAGGCAAGCCAGGGAAAGGAAATATGGGTGAAGGAATGTCTGCCCAGGAGAGAGATGTTTTTCTGCTTATGTTTGAACTGCTTAAGAAACATAGCAAGTCCTTATCCTCTCATGACTTAAAACTTGTACTGAAGTGGGCAGCTGCTGAGGGAAAAAAAGTCACTCCATCTACTATCTTTACAAAAGACTTCTGGGACAGTATAGGGCTTTAACTATGGGACTGTGTCATGAACAGGAATAAGAAGCGGCTGAGATGCTTCCCTCTTGGAGGGTGATTTACGAGACTACGGAAAAACAGAAACAGTCTCAAGCTGTGGGTAACGGGTAATGATCCGGTACGACTGGCAGACCCACCGAAATAAATCATTTTGTACAACTATCCATTCCTCCTCCCCCACCAGAGGTGAAAGAAAGATACTGGGCACTGTGATTTGCTGCCGGTGACTGCCTCAGGAATGGGGTTGGGGGAAGGATGAAGATTCCTTTGATCCTGGTCACGTAGACTCTGATGATGAGCCAGATCCCTTTCCCCCAGACCTAAAAGAGAATTGGGTTTGTTTAAAAAGAGAAGCCTTACTTGCAGGAGACTTGATAAGATTGTAGGCCCTGTTATATATCATGGTAGCAAGCAGCAAAATCCTCATTGGGAGTAGCTGTCTTCTCAGGACGGAAACAGGAGCTGGAGTGCAGCACGGTGATGTGCTCAGACACAAATGCCCCAGCCAACGCAACAGCTACCACAGCAGATGCCACAACAGGGTCACCTCAAGTCTTCACCCAGCAACTCATGGCAGTGCTGGACTGGACTTGCCAGCCTCCGACACAGTAATGTTACTTGACTCTTCTGTTCATTTACTCCCTACAGGAATTTTTGGACAACCAGACCACCAGAAAAGTGCTCTGTTAATAGGGAGCTATTGTGGATAGCAGAAGACCACAGAAGAATTGTTCAGGTTTACTGCAATAAAGCTGGCTCAATTTGTTGCACTTTAAATAAAATAAGGGCTAGGAATAACTATTTTTTTTAAAATTTTCTTATTGAACTTTTCACACAATATTCAGGCAAATAAAACTTTGATCTGAGTGACTGAAGAGGATAGTTAGCCCTTTCTAGCAAGTACTTGAACTTCCACAGATGGGGCACAGACAAACTGCTGAGTATTTTTCTTTGACCACCACACATAACTGGTGGTCTTCTTAAATGTGGCTATTTACTATGTGAACAAGCATTTAAACATCTCTTATTGGAAGAATTCTGCCTACGAAACTCTGTCCATTATTGGTAAGATTACACTGTCCCTTAAACAACAGTGTGCACACCTGGACACACAAAAAAGGACATAGTGAAATGAACATACAATATGCTTCTGATGCCACAGAACTTCAGTAAATTTATCTGCTCTCCACCCAAAATCACACAGGCTTATTCCACAATCACTCCCTTTCAACTGCTCTTGAAAATACTTATTTGATTTCAGATTTTCTCTCTCAGCAAGACTTGGACTTTGATAATCCTGGTAGGTCCCTTCCAATTCAAGATACTCTATGATTCTCTCTGTAATATGATGGAGAGAATGATAAAAGAAATTACTTTGTTGCATCTTACATCTTGCAGTCTAATGTAATGTTTTTCAAACATGACAATTCTTGTATTAACACAAATTATATGATTATCACTCCTAAAACCAATCTGTGGAGAAAACTTTTTTCAGTATTCTTAAGAGTATTTACTTCAAGAGCTATTAATTTTCTCCACTAGAAATATAATTTTTCAAATTAGAAAACATTATCTAAACAAGTGACACAAATGCGTAGTGGCTGACAGAAAAAAAGCTTTGAAAATCATTATTAATAGCTCTTTTTTAAGTATGAGAAAGCTGTTAAATTTACACAGAATTGATCACCTATTCATTTCAGATATTATTTATGGAATGGTAAATGTTCTTTTATTGCTTTTTCAACACAGTTTTTTACTTCTGAATTAACCAGACAAAACTGAGCCAGACAAAACTAGGGAAAAAAATCACTCCCTGCACTGAGTAAAGAATTTTAGTTGTCAAAACCTGGCCTATTCACTCCAGGTTCTGGTTTTTGGTACCCAAGTGAGAAACTTCACCCAGTCCACTCTATCTCCTATCTTTCTACCTCAAAGCAAGGTCCAACCACAACATTCCCAAATGAGGCCTCAGACCCACCTCTTCAACAACCTTCCCTATGGGCAGGAACTTGTCTTGTCTGAAGGCTCGAGGGTAACAAGCAAGTTACAGTCTGTGGAACAGGCAAATTTACACTGGCAGTTTTTGCTCAAAGATAATTCTCACCATCATTCCGAAAAGGACTCCACGTTCTCACATTCAGACAGCTAGCACCATGTCTGTCAGTTGCATGCCTGCATCACTTTGGAAAATCCTCAAGTCCACTAAAAAAAATTCACAAGTAAGTGAGCAAAAGTGTTATTGAAGGAGGGACAGACCTACTTTAAATGTATCCTAAAGCACACTGAGCAAGTTATTTTCAAAATAAGCAGGACAAAGAGGCTGCAAAACAAATTACTGTTGAGATGAACAGAAAAAGCAACCTTCTCTTAATGAAGGGATGGAGAGTAAAATGGCAGGTTGTCAGAGCAAAAACTGTTTGAACTTCAAAGCATTAAATGCAAAACCAATCCATTTCTATCAAGTAATGTTTTTATCAGCCTGACAAAGAAGTTTTAGCTTTGTTAGGTTAAATCATCTAACGAAGAAGTTAGCTGATTTCATCTACTACTGCCATTACAAAAGTAGATGTTAGGATGACAGCTTTCATAAATAGGATTGACAAGAGTAAGAAGTCATTCTACACACTGAAATCTTGAGTTCAAAATGTATGCTAGATTTAAACTTTCTCTGTGCTAAAGGCATAAACCACCTATGATTCAGCTCACACTGTCAGTCCAAGTTGCCAAGTGTTGAGAACCTGTCAGTCTCAGTTTTCCTAAGGACCACACAACTGAAAGACTGCCCATGCAGGAAAAGGTAACCTTCTTGGAAGAAAGCAAGCCTGAATGATTTGATTGGAAATACTTTCATCTGGTTTTGACCATTTAATAGATTTGCAATAATAATAACATTAAAGTTTCAACTCAGATAGTTATGTAGTTAGTAAGGCAAAGATGGTGCCTGTCAAGTAAAATTCCAACAAAGAAAATTTCCATTATTTGTAATATTGCTGAGTATCAAAAAAATTGTTACTGAATTTATTCTTCACTCAAGTACCATAGTTAGACCAACCCTGAATTCAGAAAGTCTGTACCAAAAAATACAGCAAGGGTTATATAAGGCTAACAAAAGGCTTTAGTCCTTAAGGAAATACAGGTTTAGAGTACAATATTTTCAACATCTTTTTCCAAAGGAGTGTGGAAAATGAGCTTTTAGATGACATACACTCAGAACAAAATACCAAACTCTACATCAACTATTGCAACCTGTAAAACAAAAACATTTTGTAAAACAAAGCATGGAGTTTCACATTTACAGTATTTTGAGCTCCACTTATACACAAAACCCTTGTAAAAAAAGACTAAGAGGAAGGTGAAGTAATCAGGGCTTCAGTGGAACATAAAAATAGAATAAAATAATGAGAATAAAGGCCTATTTACCCCAGAGTACCAACAGCGGCCAAACACAGATGCCTCAAGAATGTAAGAATAGAGCAAACTCCTATCAACACTCTCAGAGAATACCCTCAAGACTCTCAACAACTTACAGTTCAGTAGTTAGTATCTTCATGTTTAATCAGTCTTAGTGGATTTCCTGCATGTAAACCTGCATAGTTGCCCATTAAGTCCATGTAACCCTTCAGCATCCATACTATCCAGTGGCCAGGACTTCCAGTATACTGAGCTGAAGTGGCCTTACCTCCTGTTGTTGATTTTTTACTAGATACCCCATTTTATAACAGATACCCCAAAGAGCCTGCATGAAAAAAACAGCCAATGAGCACCTCTAACGAGATGTTCTATCCATGCTATATGTGCTTCCAGATACCTCTCATAACTTCACTACAGGTTTCACTAGGGAAAGAAGAGAATTAAACTGTTTCTTAATGGTTTCTTCTCCACACATGTTATATTTATCTAAACTAAATTTCATCTGCCATTTAAACACCCCAACAGTAGAGCAAGGTCTTTCTGTAATTCTTCACAGGCAATACAACCTTTAAATCCTCAACAATTTACAAAGACCAGCAAATATTTCTGTTCAACCTCTTTATCTATGAACATGCTGAGCAGCACAGACACGTGAACTGATCCCTGTGAAACTCCACTGTTTAAAAACAACTGTTGACTCTCACCTAAGCTTATAAGCATTTATCCTTCTTCCTAAAAGGATAATCTCCCTCTTCTTCCAGGACTCCTTACCTGGTCATGCAAGCAAGAGTTACAGAGTAAGACGTCTTAGGAACATGTCAGACATACTTTGCACAAGGAGCACTCCATCTAAAGGGAAACTCCTATATTTGGGCACAGCTGTCCAACTGCAGATCTTCGAAGTCTGCCAAAACACATCTTTGAATCCCTGTATTTGCTAAAGATAATTTAGGATAATGTTTTTCCTTGGTTATTTCAGTATATTACTTTCTTTACTGCATCTAAAGGGATCACATAGCCACATTATTCAGCCTCTGAGACAACCATCAGCACTCTGGATGCTGGCTCTGAAAATATCTCGAAGCAGGCCTTGGGAGCTAAGGACCAACATTTCATTGCTACATACCCATTAGAGAAATTTTCTCTCAAAGCATGTACCCCTCCAAGTTCTTCTGTCCCTTCTCTCCCTCTTAATCTTTGATCAAGATTAGAGCAAGTTTTAAAACAACAATCTTTGATTAAGATGGTTGTTTTCTCCTGTATTGTTTTTGCTTTTGTTTTAAATCTTACTTCCTAGTTCTATCCAGGAGCAGTGCAGACCTAACTGCTCACCTTGGGTGTGGTTATCTTCCATATTCAAACCTTTGTTAGTGTTTCAGCATTTATTCTCTCACCTTGCAAGGTAGAAAAATACACTCCATCTCATCTTTACTCTATTACTTCTACAGGCATTAACTCTTCCTACCAAAACCTGGGGATTCCACATGTTAAAAACTCTTCCTTATGCAGTACAGATTACACTTAAGCAAAGCCCACAGCAACTATCACAAATGGTAGGAGGATTCTAGACAGACCCCACAGAAGAGTATTAATCCAGGTGACAGGGCTGGTATCAACTGTTGGAATTCACCAGCATTCTGTTTTGTTTCCTTTTTTGTCAACTCTACACACAAAACCAACACAGCAATATTTCTTGCTTTATATTTTTATGCTTCTGCAGAGGGGTACAGTGAAGTCAAGTATAAATGTGATAAGCATACATAAAATGATACCTATTTAAATCTGGCTAAGAATAGTAGCAATAGTGGGGGGGGAAAAGTAGCACAAGATGCATAAGACCTAGGCAGAAAGCCAAGAAGTATTTCTGCCACCTTTCCTGCCCCTATCAGTTATGATACAGGAAGCACAGATATGCTTCGTAGCAATAACTTTCATTGCATGTCTTTTCTTTAAAAAGTATTCTACCAAGGCAACCATCTTATTATCTGTGAATTTCCCACATTTATTCAGGAATTTTAATACTCTATCGTTGGCAAAACTAACAATTGCTATTTGCTACCTACTGACTTACACATTTAATTCATGTACTATGAACCCTTAAAAAACCCTGTAATTTTCCACTTTTTTCACATTATTTTCTACCTGCAAACTCAATATGAACTAACAAACACATTAGGAGAGCAAAAATTGTATATCGGATATAGCGCTTTACACCAGATTTCAGTTTTTAAGAACCTGAAGACTTGGGACCTTTAAGTTGCTGGGCAGGACCATCACCAGGGCAGTACTGCAAAATTAATGAATGAAGATGTAGCAGCTCACTCGCCTACACAGCACCCCGATGGGTAGGACCCTGCTTGCAGAGGCCTATTCAGGGACTCCTGTCTCGAGTAGGAGTTTTGTCAGCGCAGGGTTCCGGTAACAGAGAGAAAGGCAGAAGATCTGATGTGAAGGGATGCCGTGAATGAGGAGGCGTTTCGGTACTTCCGAAGTGATGCCCACCCTTCAGCCTACAGCGCAGAGGGGCTGGTAGCACACAGGTACCCTCTTTAAAAAGCCGCCCGCTCGGGCCAGCGTCCACCAAGCGGACAGATGCCTCTCCCTAAAAATCATTCCCTTCACCCGGAGATTTCTCGGCTTGGCTCCCGAGGAGCTGAGATTTTTCCTTCGAAAGCCTACCCCTCGTGAAAGCCGCACGGTCTCCCGCTGCCGCTCACGCACACCAAAGTTTTGCCACTCTCGCCATAGCGACGCGGGCAGGGACACCCAGCCCCGGCCGCCCCCCGCCCACCCGGCCCGGCACGGCCCGGCCCGGCGCCGCCTCACCGTCCCAGCTCGGACTCCAGCTCGAAATAGTGAGCCAGGGTGTCCTTATTGGAGCCATCGATCCAGTAGTCGGGCGCGGTGGAGCCGGAGTGGCTGGCGGCCGAGGAGCCGGAGGAGGAGGAGGATGAAGACGACGAGGAGGATGAGGGCATGGTGACTTTCAGCATGCCGGGACGCCTGCCGGGGGCTGTCCTGTCCTCCGCGCCGACTGCAGAACGCTGAGCGACAAGACGGCAGCTGCACCTCGTCTCCCTCCCTCTTTCTCTCCTTCCTTACTTATTTCCTTCCCTCCCTCGCTCTCCCCTCCCTCTCCCCTCCTCCTCCTTCCCCCTGCGCCGCGCTGGGGAGGCGGTGGCGGGTCCCCAGCCCGGAGGGGCGGAGGGGAGGGGCTGGGGGGATCCATCTCCATCGTTCTCCGCCCCGCTCCATCTTCCCCGCCGAGCCAAGCAGCATCTCGGCGCCAACAGCAGGAGACCCCCGGGGCCGGCCCGGGGCAAAGGGATCGCTGCGAGCGCACCGAGAGCGGGACACGGGCCCGAGGGGGACAACGGCACGGAAGGAGAAATCGCATCCCGATCCGCGGGCGATGTGCGGCGGGGCAGGGCAGGATGCGCAGCCCGTAGCGAGGTGGGCGCCGGCCTGCCATGCCGCAGCGTTTCGCCAGTTCCCGAGCCGGAGTTCAGGAATTCTGCCGTGAATTTGGGGAGGAGGGTGTGGGGGCTGAGGCTGAACAAAGCAGACAGCAATGGGAAAGAAAGCGACTGACAAATTCTCGAACATTACTATAAAAATCCCCAAAACACAACTTCCTTTCCCACCAGAGAACTAAAAGAAGCCACAGAGAAATAAAATTGCTGTGCTGCAATGCCACTCTTTAGCAGGTTATGAAATCTGCAGGTTATAAAATGCATGCAAATCATACTAAAGCAACCACAACTGCAAAATCCTTAGCCAGAAACATCTATAGAAGGGTCGTTTCTGTTGGTGTAATGGCAAAATAAAACAGCAGGAATTGTGTGTGCCTTGCATGCATAGTGTGCCAGATCCATCCCACTCACATCTTCTCTGTGCTGTTACACCCACTCACACTGCCATGCCAGCACAGGCAGGAGGCAAAATGGACCATGTGCAAACCTGTGCAGTAGAAGGGACAAAGTATTGTCCTCTGATTTTCAACCAGAATTCACTGGCCTGTTTTTTAAACGTCGTATTTCTTGCTCGGATAAAGCACAGTATCCTGTTCAGCGTTATGCTAATTCAGGTGTATTGATGTTTTCCAAAATGATTTGTTTCCCCTCATAAACAAGTCTGTCTCTTATTGTTCCTTAAGTTCCTTTCTGTGACCAGATGGGAAATCTTAATTCTGAACCTCTTAATTTCTCAAAGATCTTAACAAAGGAATGCTTCTCTCTTAACAATCAGATAATAGAAGTATCTCCTAAACTAATCTTTGTTAGTAGTGGGAAAGGATAAGAGATAAATGAGATACATAAAAAAGAGAGAAAACCTTTTCACCTAAAATTTACTTATTGCCACTGTAAAATTAAAATGCAGATTCCCACTGTAATTTGAGATTTTATAATTTTCAAATTCATATTTGAAAGTCAGGGAAAAGTAACCCAAAGTCCTGATTAGAAAACCAAGTTCCATCCAATACAGTTTGACAGCAACTCTAAATTTCCTTTGAGATGAATGTCATGCCCAGAGCACCTATAGTTACAGGGCTGAAATCAGCAGGCAGGCAACCTGTTCATTGCTGCTCATGCCCTCTTCAACCACCCAGCTTGCTGTGTATCTGCTAGTGCATGCAAAACTTTTCTTCCTAAGTCTTTGGCTGATAGGTGACACTTTTTCATCTTATTTGTTAACAGCATCTCCTGGGAGAAGATACGGTTACTGATGAAGACAATCACATACACAAAATGGCAAATCAGCACACTTAGAAGACAGTGGTTTTCCACTTTGTATTTTTAGTCAAATATCTAATATATTCTGCAAGCCAAAGGGCACATACAATTCTGTTCTGGAGGGTTTTTTTAAGAATTTTTTTACAAGCACTCAATTTATCCAGATACCTGCAATCAGGTTCATACCCTAACAATCTAAGTATAGTTATCATGAGCCTTCAGCTACTTCTTGGTAAAGGACATATCACTAGTGGATTTCCTTTTATGATTTTTTTTTTAACTGGGGTATTTCTAAAAACGGCATTTTACTTTTCTTGAAACTGACTCAAATGGGAGCTGCATTGCACTGTGCTGACAACTTTGTACTTGAAAACTGACTGTGCACTGTTCTTCAGGACATCCACGTCCTTCAAAAATTGTGTCCATGTGGAATTAAAGAAAGTCTTCAGGTTGCACACTATATCTAACCAGCAAAAAATGCTTCTCAAATCTCATGGACACCAAATACAGTGGTTCAAATGTGCAGCACTCCAACTCAAGGTCTCTGTTAACCATGTGAAGATTTGCATCAACTTTATTGGACACGAAACTAAAACACTAACAAATCTTCATTTATCAATTTGTGACACACTATGAACAAAATTTTAGTATGGAGATACAAAGATCATAATTTTCCTGCCAACAAGCCCAGGTTACAAACTCAAAGATAAAAGGCAGATCAGGGAGGAAGCAATTTATATGAACAAAATATACATGCAGGTGATGTGCAATCTTCTGCCTCTCTCCTGTCACCCATAAATTTAAACCCCAAAGCAGGAATGTTATCTGGTGTCTCAGTGGAGGTGTGGAATCAGTAATCTTTCTGCTCTCCTGGTTGCTGTGGTCCTGTTTTGTGAATGTTCTTGTCCTAGGTACAGACCTCACTGCACCAGGTATAAGCAGATCATACTTTAGAAGGCTAAACTGAAAGGAAAATGTAGAATAGGAACTTTTTAAACTTGACTTCTGAAATTTTCATACAATTCTTGCAGTTAGGCCTTGTGTAGGAACTCAAGGAAAAAAAAAATTGGTCCAGAGTTTTGAATAAGTAATTTTCAGATTGTGGGCATCATTTGAAAGAGTACTGTTAGTCCCCTGAAACTTATGTCAGTATTTCCTCCTGGCCAAACTGCAGTAGCTTCTTATTGAAGGTACCATGTGTGCATGCCTATTGTAGTAAAGTAGTGTTATCCATGAAAAGCAAATTGTCAAATATAGTCATCATTATGGAATATTTCTCTCAAAATGGCTTTCACGTACTAGAGCTTCCTTCTTTACGAAGATGATCCAGTATGGATTCCACATTTCCATCCGTGCTAGACCAGATGCTTATCTGCTATAATTGCAATGCAGATTAAATCTTCTGAAAAAAAAGTTGCTCAAACTGTGTGTCTTGGTTTAGGGTAAATTTGGGAGGAAACCTCTGGAGGGGGTTC
The DNA here is from genome assembly GCA_013401135.1 of Cettia cetti. Classification (NCBI taxonomy): domain Eukaryota; kingdom Metazoa; phylum Chordata; class Aves; order Passeriformes; family Sylviidae; genus Cettia; species Cettia cetti. The sequence goes on along the minus strand of VZUI01062666.1, from coordinate 123 downwards.
CTCTGGAAAGCAAACCCAAACAGCCCCTCCCCCCAGCCAGTCCAGGAAAAACTTCCTCAGAGAAAAGTGGAAAAAACTATTAAACTATTTATTTAACAAACAAAATACCTACAAGCACAAAGA
>VZUI01062665.1:0-33899 GCA_013401135.1 Cettia cetti | reverse complement strand
ATAAAATAAAATAAAATAAAATAAAATAAAATAAAATAAAATAAAATAAAATAAAATAAAATAAAATAAAATATATAGTTCACTATAAAAAATTCATAAAATTCACTATAGGCAGGGGGTCACTACAAGGACTATGAATTGCATAAATCCAACTTGAATTCTCAAAAGAGGGATTAAGAGGGATTTAAATGAGGCATGGGCCATGTGGGAGCCATCTGCACCAGCATGAATTTCACTCTGTTAGAAGAGTTAGACTATACTTCAGTGAATGAATGTTACTCCTATTTGCAGCACTTTTTACTACATTGAGATTCAACAAATGTTGTTTCCTAATTTCATTCTAATATTCAATTCAAAGCCCTAACAGCCGTGTTTCATGCAAAAAAATTTTAATACACAAAGTACTCATTCACATAGCATTATTTTTAGAAGAAAAAATATATTACTTTAAAAGGCTGGTAAGTTTGGGATTTTTTCATTCTGTCCTGTAATTTTGTTTTAGTTGTTCATATTATTAGTAAGAAACTTAATTATAGTAATGGCTATTAGTATTTTTATTAGTGCTTGAGTTATACAGACTAGCAGTAAAATAACTCACTACCAGTGTGCAAAGCCAAACAGCTAAGGCTACAAGTTTGAATTCTGAAATCTGTAGATAAATCAAGCAGTAAGGAAAACTTCTTACAAGGTATAACTCCTACTTCTGATTTTACAAAGTGTAAATAGTTCTCCAGCCTACTTATGAAATGAGTACTCCCCCACCACAGTCATGCAGGGCCTGTCACTATCAGTCACTACCTAGAACATTACTAGCCAATGAAAGTCCGACCATAGCAACATGATTCAGTTCAACCCTCTTTCATTCCTGAAGACTTAGCCTACTGCTTTCATCAACAGAAGATATTTTACGAGTTTCCCTCTTACTTAGAAGATACTGAAAATCTGCACTGCTGTAAAGCCTAACTAAGCAGTCTCTGTTTGTAAGTCTCCTTGTTAAAAGGCAGGCCAGATAGTCAGGTGAAAATGACATTTTCATACATCTGTCTGTCCTGGTGTGTTGAGTCCCAGACTTCAGCTGCCCAGAGAAACCCAGGTACTGTAGACGAGAGGATGATTCAGACTGCAAGAACCTGTGTTCAACATTTGACCCTGTGAAAAATGTGCTTCTTTCTTCCTGCTCAAACATTGCAGCATGGAGATTTTATGTCTCAAAAAGAAATTTGGATCACATCCTAAACCCTCTGGTATATGAGTAATAAATGATGTTTTACAGATTAAAAACTGCAGTTAATAGCTTGCCTTCCTTACCACAAATGTTATTTATTCACCACAATTTATAGCATGAAACGCAGGCCCTAGGATCATAATTTAAAGTAACTTGGTTTTCTTTCTTCTTTTGTCTTTTGCAAAATCAGTTACTATAGCTCAGGATTATAAAGTTTTGTATTTTTGTTTTTCCTTTGGACTAGGTCAAACAGCCACTGGCTCTCAGGGATTAGATTGTATTGACTTTGAAACTAAAATATATTAAGATATGTTCATTTGACCATAAAGTCAAGAGGTGAAAAGAAGTTATGTAAAAAGGCTTTTAAAATAAATTTAAAATAAATTTTAGGGGCTTCCTTGAATATTAAATCTTCTTCCTTGAATATTAAATTTTCTTCCTTGAGAAGGAGAAAAACAATATTCTATTCAGAATTTACATCCAAAACTATTAGAGAAATAAAGCAGATAGGATAACTTATAAGACTTTTTCATTCTGTATTCTTACCATCTTGGAACATTTTACTAAGATCAGGTTTTCCTACCAGGTGAATTCTAATTGTTGAATATGTTTTGTTTTTTGGGGGGTTTTTTTTGTTTGTTTGTTTGGGGTTTTTTTTGACACCAGTATTTAATCTACAAGGGTACAGAAAAACTTCTAGTGATTTGATGTGTTGCAAAAGTGCAAAAATAGATTAGTCTGGAAATGTTTCATTTCAGGTGTGTGTAGGGCAGTTAAAGACTTTCCAAAGTCTATTTTCTTTGTAATTAGAAAGATATGCTTGTTTCAAGAAATATTTACTTTTACCAAGTAACCAAAACAGTAGACCTGTGATTGAATTTCAGTGTCTTTGGGAGGTAAGTAGACCCATTTCCTGACTTAAGTAAAGATCATTCATACCTAATTCATCCCAGCCAAAAAATTCCACAAGCTCCCCTGTAATTTATTCCAATAGTTTTAAAAGTTTATTTTACTAATGTGTTTTTCAGCCTGTCATGGCTTGTCTAGAAAGGACGCAGAAACCAGACTACTTCATTCCTTCATGTCACCATTTGCACATTTCCATTCAATCTTTTCTATAAATATTCCCAGTGGATAGTTTTTGGGTTTGGGGGTTTTAGGGGTTTTTTGGGTTTTTTTTCTCATTCACCTTCCCTGGAAATTCTCCTAAGTCCATATAATTCCTCAAAACTATGTTTGCAACATGAACAACATGAAACCTATACAGTAAGAGTTGAAAGCAGCCAAAAGATCAAGTGATGCAAGCAATGCAGTTGTTTATCCTAATTGGTTTACCATTTGCCTTTTAAACAACAGCATGTTGTTGATCCATATCACAATTGTGATCTTCCATATCTTCTGGACTTTTTTTTCGGAGAAACATCCTGCAGAGACAATGGCTTTCCATTGTCTGAAAAGCTGATTATTTCTGGCTAAGTGTCATACTTATTTTTCTGTATTTTTCAGATGCTATGTTTGAATCATTGAATTTGATTTTATTTCTAAACATATCATTAAACAAATCCTCAAGTTTCCATAGTTTGGAATATTATTAAAACTGTGGGTTATGTCCTTCTGAAAACACAGAGGAACTGGAATCTCTCTCTTAAGAAGCATATGTTTGAACTCGGATTAGACCCCTGCAGTAATTCTATTGTTATACAAATTACAGTTATATAGAGAACTGCAACAAGACATTTTGGCATCCAGAGTTCATCTATCCTTGCCATTTTCCTTATGTTTTTTTGCTTATAGTCACTGCCTTTTTTTCACACCAAGTGGTTCATTTGTGGCCTCCCTTCCCAGACAACAATAACAGCAGCATCAGATGCAATTCTTAGGTACAACTGCACCCTCTGGCCACCATTTTTATGATTGTAAGTATGGACTTCACTAAGTGATTCCAAATTATTTAAAGGCAACTTTCTTTTCCAAGGCCCAATCCAGTTTGTACAGAACTAGCAAAAATTTTGAAGTACCTGGGATTGTGTTATAAATTCACTTATAAATGAAAGCTATTGTTACAACATAATGTGCAACTTACTCAATGCTGTTTTCCAATAAGCATCACAGTAGGTATAGGAGACTTTTTTTAAAGGGTCTAATGTCTTTATGGTTACACAAAAGGCATAATGAATCCTGAGAACAGGGAATTTTGGTTCCCAGTTTGAGACTTCCTTTGATACTTAGCATATGAGCCACAGCTTTTTGACAAAAAAAGAAACCTGGCCAGTGAAAAGAACTATTCAGAAATATTATGTTACCATTCCTCCAGAATGAGTGTTAATTGTTCATTCCCTTCCTAAAAGACAAAAGGAAAAAAAAAAATGACAGAATTAGAAGTCATACAGGCATATGTATACAAACACACCTATGATCATTCTTTTTTTCTTAGTTGCATTTACATTCTATGGGAAAAATATTAATTCTGTACATATTCTGAATAATAAAAATTTGATTTTAGGTTAGCTGTTAATATATTTAGGTTTTGGGAATATTCAGTCTATTAGTTCTATTTTCAAAATCTAAAGATCACTGTATCTTTAGAAAGGAAAATAGACATGAAAACTAGATTGTCTTTAATGGTAATCACGCCTTTTTTCTTTTGTTTTCTTTTTGGTCAACCATCCGTTTTGATGAAAGTATTTTGAGGGAGTTCTTGATGGAAATGAAATCAGTGAATCATTGCAGCATAGCAATGGCTTGAGATGTGCAGGACGTATAGACGGGACTTTGCCTCAAATCTACAGTACAAATTTAAGGGTAAACTATGAAGAAGATGTCCCATTTGTCATAATGTGATATCCAACCATTAACAGAGGCCCTGTCCTTTTGTCTACAATAACATCTTCCCATGTGAACTTCATATGCCTTCATTGCTACCTGTATGTGATGACGTGAAATGTTAACAAAGGTACTGTCTTGTTAATTTCATAATTCATTTGGATCTGTTTAAATCTGGATTAAAATATAATACTAAAACTTTGCACGGTTTTTAGTGCAAAACAACTCAATACCACTTTCCTTCTCAAAACTGAGCAACAAAATAGTTAGTGTTCAAGTTACCAAAGTCAAGGCTTCAAATACGTTTTCAAGTTGCTACGACACCTTGCAATCAAATGGCTATGGAGTTATTTTCAACCCTTATATACATGTTATTTATCAAGATAAATGTATTACTAAGCACACAGACAGAAAACACCAGTCACAAGACCACAAAACTCACAGTTTTCTATTCATTTATAGCTAAGTATTTTGTAGAACAACACTGATACAGAAGAAAATGAAATTATTTCATTCAGACTACCAAAGAATTCTAACTTTCCAAATAAAACTTCTTATGTAAATTCTTTACATTCCTTAATTACAGTAATTTTAATAGAAATTATAATATATTTAAATATAACTGCATGCAGAACAACTTTCAAGTTGTTAATTCTAAAGCTGAATGGGTGAAAAATGCATTCAAATCAAACTCTTACTAAAGTTCATTCATAATAAGATTTTTAAAGTTTTATCACAAATCTATTATAGATAGTTTTCTTTTCTTTAGTGATGATACACTAAAAAGGACACAAAAGAAACAAAAGCCTCCTTATCACTTAAAAAAATAATTGTTAATTCAACCAATATGCAGGACTTTATCAAGAAGATTCAAAGGCTGCCAGTCCAACTGGGTCATACAAGGTATTGTGCTTCAGATGATTTCCACAACTGTAGACTCAGACACATAGAGAAATGTTTCTAGTCAAAAAGAGGGACTTTAGCCAAGACAATCGATAGAAAAAAAGAAAAGGGATGTCACTGCCATAAACACCTTCAAAAAAGCACTCTAAGCTAGTATTGATAATAACAGTGACTGCATATTTCCTGCTGTGCACAAGCGCCCTCGGATATGAATCTGAGGTCAACCTAGTGATTTTTCAGCATTATGAATCTGCTGGAAATCTTGCAGAGCCACATTTTGAATATTCAAGATGCTGCCCCTGAAAAGAACTCTGGGGCTCTTGGTATGTTCCAGAAGATGTCCTTCCCTGCGAATCCCCCAGCCCTAGCACTTGGGTGTGACTTGGCTGGCTCCAGCCATCCTGGTGGAGACACCTTCCAACAGACACTGGGCAAAAATGCTGGACTTCTACAAGGAGCTTCACATCAGTTCAACAACAGAGAGCTTTTCCAAGCAGTCTGCTTGCAGATGAAACACAGGAGGTTTGCAAGCATAAAAATAAGGAGAGACCTCGTCTTTAAAAGGTTCTAGGGGTTCATTCCATTCTGAAAAACCTAAAAGAGAGACAATAAAGCCTTAGTATATAGTGCCTGATCCTGAAAACATGCAGAGCTGAAATCTGCTGCTCAAAATAATCATTTTATTATGTGTCTCAGCCTGTGCAGTCATAAGCATTATTTTCTAAGAAGCATAAAAAGACAATATTCTCAAATGTATATATGAAAGTGTTTAAATGGCAAGTTTATAAAAAATTCTCACAGTACATGCATTCCTAACATAATATTTCTCTTTACTGGAACACAAGACTACAACTATTCTAGAATACAACTTCATTAAAAATGTTATTTCACGTTCTTATCTGACACGAGAGGAACACTATTGCAGAAATTAAATCTCTGTTTTCTCACGTCATCGAATACCCTATCATTTTGTATTTCTGTTTTTCATCTCCATAGTAAAGTCAGTCAGTGATTTTTCCTCTTTTTCTTTCATGTTAATTTTTCTTTATTTTTATTTTTTAAACACAAATTCTGGTACAGATTTTAGATGTACTAGTTTCAGTGAACTTTATCAGTCTCTGTATTTACTCAATCTACATATATAAAGAAGAATTTTAATTGGGTGATGTCCACAGCTCTGCAGGATGGTCATGCTGATGGCCAAGGAGTTCTCTTCAAACTTAGCAATTTATCTGCATTTTTTTGTAGCTAACATATTCAACTTATATTGGTAATAAAATTAGGATTTTTTTTTAAACAAATTAGCAACTATTTGATGGAAGCTTTAAATATGTTTAAAATTAATTCTTCATTGAAAAGTGTTTCCATATTTTCAAAAACTCACAGACATTTTCAAAATGAGAAGTTTGGAACTCTGGATTTCAGTTGTGCTCTTTGAGAAATTGCATTTGTAAAAAGAGGATAAAGTAAAACAAAAAATACTTGAATTGAATTGAATTGAATTGAATTGAAACTAATTATTTTATTTGCTTAGGCAAATAAATAATTTTTAGACTTTTAATTTAAGCTAGGAAGAGCTTTAAAATATCAAAAAGTCTCCTACAAAAGAAAAACTGATGGCTCAACTCTTTTTACAATACTTAAGAAAATAATTTTTAAATAGTTATTTAAGATTTAATGTAATAACTTTTATATTTCATAACTGTGTAAAATCCTAAAGCAACTAAGCTAAATTAGACACAAAAAAATTGCCATTCCTGAATTTAAAATAATTATTGAAAAAAATGAAAAATCACATAATTTTTCTTGAGTAGTCTATGTAAAGAAGGAGTACACTGGAATATATTTCAGAACCTAATTTAGCCCTGACTTCACAGATTATGTATCATTTATTTGTCTGCATATGTGCCTTTTTTTATTACTTGAGGATACCAAGGTAAAGAGAAGTAAAAAAATGTCGCCAGACACAAGCTACATTTTTAAATTGTATGGTATGAAAATATGTGTATCTTCAGAACATCTACTGTTTCTGTGCCATGTGATTAAGAATCACTTTCTTTTATAGTTCGCTAATCCTGAATGTCTTTGCCAGTTTTGCCCTGAACTGACAGAAGAACGAGTCAGAAGAAAAATCTGGCCTTTAGCTTCCATTTTCTTTATTTTGAAGTAAGGCACCTTGTGTGCCATTCTCTTTATCTGAGGCACTCACAGGGAACAGCAGGAATTAGGCCTACAGATAAGATTAGTTAAATATACAGTGGCCAAATAGGCAGAAATCTCACTAATACAATGAATGTGTGTATCATTAGTGATTTTATCATGAGCATCTCTAGAGGCCAGGACCCTGGCTTGTAAGGCAATGTACAGACTTAAGAGCTGTTTTCTAAAAGACCAGTGTGAAATTTGTCCCTTTGAAGACTGCACATATTTACTGTAAATGGGGAAATGTAAACCAAATCAGAAGCTGTGTGCCCGATTACCATTAATTAGCTAGTTAGGTAATTAGGTAATTAGGCTTTCTCATTTCTCTAAATAGATTACAGAATCTATAAACAAATAGAAAAATTCTGTGCTTGTTAACAATCCAGCAATATTTTTAGCACTCTCTGGTAGGGATGAAATTTCAACAAGTGTTGAGGATTCCAGAAGTCAATGAGGTAATGGTGCAACTGCTATTTAGCAGCAGGTAAGATTTCTGTAAACAATAATTAAAAAATAAAAACTTCTTGCTCTTTTTATTATTTTTTTTTCCAACAGGATGATGATACACGTGATAGTCAATTTAGCATTACAGCATATGGAGTGGGCCCATGTGTGCAAGCAAAAGATGGAATAACACAAAAGGGGCCAAATAATCCTGTTCAATCTGCACCAAAAAGCCCTGACGAGATGAGAAAGGTATTTATTGACCGGGCCAAGAAGATAGACACAATATCCAGAGCTTGTTTCCCATTAGCCTTTCTGATTTTCAACATTTTTTATTGGGTAATCTACAAAATCATCAGGCACGAGGACATTCACCAATAACAAGATCCGGGCTTGTTACAAAGATCTGGCTTTTTGTTTGAAATGCACATCAGAGGAGCATGGAAGAGTTAAAAACAATGAGTGGGAGAAAAAGGATCCTGCATACCTGCAATGACCAGCTACAGTGGGATGGAAGAATGACACCCAGAGAAGATACATCTGCTATTGCAAACTTTCCTTGTCAAACTAAATATTAGCAACTTTTGCATTGAGAATCACTCTCTACTGAAGCTTTACTGCCAAGTATTTATACATAATGTTACATAGTGGTATAACTGTACAGTACTCTTTGATGGTCCTTAAATTTTTTAAATTCTGGTGTCTTTTTAATTTTAAAAATGTTTCCAGAATACTCTAGGTGAATCCCACAGTATTACAGAATAGATTAGTGTTTGTAAGTTTTATTTTAATTTTACAATATAATGACAGATTACTGATTGGAGAAGATAGTTTAAAGGACTTGATCTAGTCTTAAGGACAGTACTGGTGTTTTACAATGAACATATTTAACATATTTAAGTCCTATAATTTATAAAATGTACTTCATGTTACTGTTCCCTTGGAAGGTGTATGTTGAAATAATCTCAGACAGTACAATCTCAGCCTAACAGTCTACATTTCATATGAGAAATACACTAATATTTGTAAAGTATTGATTTCTGTGAAGGATTTTTTTTTCTTTTAATTACTTATACTTTGATAATTGAAACATATTCTTTAATCTTTTTTATATTTTAAGGGAGTTTTTTTCTCAATTCATAAAACTCATAAAGCTTGTGATATAGACAAATTACATCAAAATTCTGCAATGCTTCATTTTGCTTCAATGCAAAGAGATCTCAGACCAAAACTGACTTCAGTGAAGCATTTGGAGGATGAATACAATTATGTTTATGTACATTCATCTCCATAAATTACATAATTACAGGAAGTTTAATTTATGAATGTGTCAAATTTTCTGACTCATTCTTTGAAGTTTGTTAATATGACTTAGATACTGCTTAAGAAGTGCTTCACAACTTTATAAAAACATGCGGCTCTCCTTAAGCATAATAAAAGACCTGAATTGTCTTTTACATTTACTGGATTTCACATTAATTAATAGGAGAACAACTATGAGAACTCTTAGAAAGATCTTCCCTGCTTAGGATTAAATAAGCCATACAAGTTGATTCTTTGACTTGTAACATCATAGATCACATTTATGACACTGTGTCTAGGCAAGCGTATCTACTTCTGTCAATCTATTGGCAAAACAAAATCATGCTGTGATGCGGAAATATAGCTTTTAGCATAACTCTAAATCCAGTAGGTGAGGCTGAGTCTCATTGCAAAATATTTTTATTTTGAACATGTTTAAAATTTGTGCTTTGTTGATGATCAGAATGTGTATACAAAAGCAGAATTGGCTGGAGGCAAACATCTGGTGCACTGCCAAAGGCACGGTGCATATGAAGAAACAGAAGCAATGTAACTCTGTGCTGGGGATTGTAACATGGCAACCTTGGGTTTGGTTTGGTTTGTTATTGTTTTCCTCCCAGGATTAGTTAAAGAGATTCTATTATAGTAGCTCTCACATTTTGTTAAATTGTGTCAAAAAGAACATGTATAACCCACCTTTATCTTAAAGCTATTATTCTTTTATAGTTTTGCTTCATTTATAATCTAAAATTAATTCAATTCACTTTCTTGCTTTTTTTTTCTGCTGTTGTGTCTTCTTTTTTATTGATTTCTTTATGTGCATGTTCCAAAAAATCTCATTCACTTCTGAAGGTGTGAGGGTGTATCATGAATTCGTGGCTGATATTCACCTCTCTCAAAGTTATGGTCCATTATATTGTATGGGAAGGGATACTAACATGTTTGTTATCATCAAAATCAACTGTATTTTGTTTAAGGGCTGTTTTCAAATGCACATAACATTTGGCATATGATTCTATTTTGATACAATGGAACCAAGATCTCTCTGAAGCTGATGGTTTTATGGACTTTTTTAATGGAACCATAACATTTACCAAGGTAATAGAAGCTTCTGTAGTCCACTAATAATGTGTATTTCAAAAGAAATAATAACTTTAAATTTAAGTTTCATTTAGATAATTCCTAAATTACTTAGTATAAGTAGAGAAAGATAGAAATGTCATTTAAGGTGATAAGAAACTACAAGGCACAAATGCCTGCTGTTCACCGCTGACAGTGGGAATAGTCCAAAACTGCCAGCAGGTATGCCAGCCCTCTGTGCAAAGCTGGAATCCACAGCTACTGACATCAGCTAAGATTATGTAAGAGATTTTTTTTTTTTTTTTTTTTTTTGCAGCTGTATAATGAAGCAGCAGGAAATTATGTTAAGATGCAAGAATTGAAAGGTACTATGCAGTATTTACCAGACTGCAGTATTTATGTTGCAGTCCCCTCAAAGAGGCAGTGGAAATCCAGAAAAAGATTGTCAAGGAGATAATGCTTGAGGCAAATGGTGTCTAGCAGGGTTCCTTCTATATATAAAAGAGACCCCATTCATTAGGCAGAAGTAATAGCTACCTCACTTCACTATCTCTGGGCCAGGGCTCTGCAGGGGACAAATCCTTGGTAAAGCCACATGAGAAGGCTTCTCATAAGCACAACCCCTGTGTGACAGGATAATGCAGCTTTGCCCGAAGTCATCGTTCAACATAGGTGCAGACCTTGTACTTCTCAGCTCATGTTTTTGTGATTTCTGTGGACCAGCCCTAGACTTCAAAAATTAAATACCGGCACTATAAGGACATTGTAACACAATAAGAACAGAAGGAGACACTGTAGGATCTGAAGGAATACCCCAGTAACAGAGCTACTGAGGAGCCAACACAGACACCATAAAGGGGGAAAAAAGGATTAGGCACCCTTAGTGCTTTTCCCAATCCAGCCCTGTCCCTGTAGGTATTCTTGCTCAGGAAGAAGCAGTAACTACAAAGGGAACCCATCTATATCATCTGCTGCAAAATTTATATTGTTTTGTTACAGTAGTTTTTACCTGTGCAGATTGACTTCCACACCATCCTCTTTCTTGTTGGAAAGAGAAGTGGAACAGGAAGGTACAGGATGAAAAGTCTGGACTGTGCACAGCAGAACAGCAGCCACAGGGAGAGAGAAAAGTCCAAAGCAGAGTCTGGGCCCTCTTACATGACTGTCTTTTCTTTCTGCACTAAAGAGATGTGTGGTCAAATCTGTGTCACCCCTCATAAGGCAAAAAACTTCAGTACCTTGAGGGAAGAGAAGTCCCTTAGAGGCCCAGTAGAAATACTCAACTATCACTGTACCAGACTTCTACTTAAATTCCAAACAGCAAAATCCATTTTATTTTTAAAACTAGATTCAAATATCAACACAATAGTCTTACATGATTAGAGGGATGGCTTTTTTCTCTATAATGCTGATAAACTATGTGAAGATGAAAGGGAATAAGGAATACTAGTATTTTACTACTTAGAATTCAGCTACTTTAACACCAAAATAAAGTATATTTTACTTTAAAGTACTTCTGACAGCAATTAGTATTATTTAAACATGTTAGTATAATCAGGGAGAACAGAGCATTTACTTAAGATTTAATTTTTTTTTCAGTTCAATCATACATTAGTTTTCTTTGGATTCCTTCTCTTATAGTTCATTCCAAAATATGCTTTATAAAGAATCATTTGTGATGTGTGAGAGATGATTCTCCTTACTCACTAGACAGAAATATTTAGGTGATTAAATGTGCACTTTACATTTAAGGAGAGAGGTATTGCTTCCACTTTGTGTATAATCCCTTACAGAATTGTAGACTGATAATGTAGATAAAGATAGAATATAATAAACTGTACAAAATCTTATATTTTTTAACAGTAGGGAAAGATAAAAAAGTCTTCCTTAACCATAGAAAAAGAAAAAGTATTACTTTCAGCAATAATTTTGTAATAGATGGAAATTAATTTATTTATACCATTCCCAGCCCAAGATGACATGATTGGTTGCAAAAGATACATTTTTTGTGCAACTTCTGTTCTCATTTGAGCTATCATAGAAATTAATCTAATCCAAGAGAATAGAATTTGGCCTCTAAAATGTGAAACTGCTGAATGAGCTGGTAATACATACAGTGCCCCTGTGAGGTGTTGAAATAACTTAATCCACAACTTGCTGCACAATTGTATGGTCATTTAGATGAGTACAATACCAAATTTCACATCTGTTTTCCTTTTTGAGACAACTAAGAAAAAAAATGTAACTCTCAAGCCAGACTACTTGTTAGTAATAAAACGGGTGTTCTGTTTTGGAGTGGTTACAGAAAAGGTGTCTTCAGGCAAAAATAACCTACTGTAATTACTGGAGTACTATCAGTTTGGAAGGCTTGTGGAAGCAGGTTAGATTGCTGGAAGCAGTGGATTAATGCCAGAAAAAGTGTTGGCTCATCCTGTCTTCTTGACATTCTCAAATATTACTGCACTTCTTCACTTTCATCTTTGTGAAATATGCAAGAAACCTGTCTTATGTTTGTATTTTAATGTATGTCAGAGTGATATTAACAGATGAAATGGACTAAAGTAGCTACTGATGTTCCATGAACATGGAATTGTGAGCTGTATAAAAAGAAATTGTTCCATAAGCTTTTGACATAAAGGTTTAACAATATATGGTATTTTGTGTGTTAGTGATCCTGGCTTTTTAAAGGCTACAGCGAGAAAAAATAAAAATTGATTTGATAGTGTATTAATAACTTGTCTGTGAGTTTTCAAAATATTCTCCTGTGAGTTCTCTCTGACAGCAATTTAATCTCAAAGTACTTCCTTTTTTTGGTAAAAACCTATAAATGTGTTGTGCATGGATTTGATTATATTCCTTTTTATTGTATTACAGTATCATATTGCACTTAAACTGACATTCTCTGCAGTCAGAAATGTTAAAAATGTGAAATTTATGGTGTCATCCATGTCATTGTAGATATTTTGTTCAAAAAAAAAATAAACTTATCTTTTTTCAGAAACTGTGAAATAATCTTCATTATATTTTTAGTAAAGTCAAAAGAAGGGCAGACAATACCATTGGAAAAAAGGATTAAACCCTTACCAGTAGTTATGGTGCATTACCATTAAATATGTCAGGAGTAAAAGCAAGAGAGAGAAGGACTAGAGTGCCTTTGATTGTGATATGGGCTCTAGCTCTGGAAAAAACCTCAGGGAAAGTTATCTTGATAAATGCCTATTGAAATAAATACAGCCACTCCAAAATAGTCCCGCTGAATTTATTATCAAAAAGGCCAAGAGTTTCACTTGCAGCAAAAATAGCCTTATGAAAATTTTATAGATCTCTTAGCCCCTCCTATGTACTCCTTGATAGAAAACTTGCAGTTAGCAGATAAGAAGTCATTTTGAGAACAGTCTGAGTTCTTCTAATCTGATCACAGCAGTGTTAATGCTCTTATAAAGAGCATAGTTCATAACAGCCACGTCCTTAGGAGGCAACACAGCTGTTTGTCACTCCCTGCCCACGTGACAAAAGGCAGCATAGGTTCACGCCTCTCAATTTGCTCATCATGTCGATGGGACACAAAACAATTTTGACATACTCACAAAGGCAGTGTTTCCATTATCAGTTGCAAGTAATTCCATTCAGCAATCTTCTTGGAGCTTTATAAATTGGAAATTCCTCAAAGAAACAGTCAAATGGACAAGAAGACCAGAGAAGCCTTAGCAGAAATCTTGAGTGAGCCTTCACAGATCCTGCAGAACTCTCAGATCTTTGCTATTTGTGACAGCTGTTGCTCCAGCAGATCCATACCATCTTGTCTTCCCTAAAGCAGAGCACAGCTGGTACCTCTGCCCTTGTTCAGATATATTCACAAGCAACAATGCCGTGAAACTACTGCAATAGCAAATGTTTTCATGATGAGGTAGGCAGTACCCAGAGCATGAAAACGGCAAATGCGCCATACCAGGTGTGCAACAAGCAATTAAAAAAGAAAATAACAGCAAGGTAATGTCACCTGAGAATCATAGGAAAATGAAGTAGCAGATCTTAAAGAGGTCAATATGGATTTATTGCATAAACTACATGGTCCTTTCAACAAAATGTTCTGGAAAAGCAGATATCAAATATCCTCTTTTCATGATTGTATACGTAGCAATCAACCAATTTTAAAAAATACCTAGCTATTTTAAAATATTTTAAAATATTTAATTTCACATAATCCATACAGTGGACTATTTTGTATTATTTTGTATTATCTATACACAATCACAATCTGAGAACATACTTCTTTTTCTCTGAATAAGACATAACCTGGTGAATTTAAAACCCAGGACAACAATCCTTACAGAGCAATTTTCCTTTTGGAAATAAATCATACTTTCTCAAAAATTTATTATTGGTTCCAAAAATTTAATAAGCAACTTTATATTTTATATATAATGTTTTATCATTAACAAAAATTAAGCATTTAAATTTTATATTTAATATTTAAACTTTTATTTCATACTTACAAAGCCACAGATTAGCTGAGGCTATAAGGGGCCTGTGGAAGTTCTCTTCTGCAAACTCCCTGGTCAAGAAGGGCCACTTACAACCAGTTGCTCAGAGCCATGTTCAGATAGCTTTTGTATATATCCAAGGATGATGACTTCACAGCCTCTGCAGGCAACCTGCGCCAGTGCTCAGTACCCCTCAGAGTAAAAGGTGTTTCCTGATATTCAAAGGGAACATCCTGCATTTTGGTTTGTGCCCATTGCCTCCAATCTTGCCACTGAGCACGTTTAAAAGAGCCTGACTCCATCATCTTTACACACTTCATCTTTACACACTTCATTTTTACACGAATTGATGGAATGTCCTCAAAGCTGGACACTATAGTCCAGGTATGGCTCTACCAGTGCTGAGAGGAAGGGAGCAATCACCTCCCTCAACCTGCCGGCAACACTGTTAAGGCAGCCAAGCCTAGCATTAGTGGTCCTGGTCACAAGGGCACATTTCTGGCTCATGGTCAGCCTGAGACCCACAGGACCCCAGGTCCTGTTCTGAACACCCCCTGTCCAGCTGCTCAACCCAGCAAACACTGGTGTGTGGGGGTCGTCTCTCCCTGGTTGCAGGGCTTTGCACTTTCCCTCACAAGGCTGAAAATACTTTTCTTGTAATATTAGTCCTCATTTAAGTAATACACATTTAAAACCTCTACTGAGGTATTGAGTTCAGCCTCAAACCCAATTACGTTTTATTTCCTCTCTTAACAAGCCAAATAACACACCGGACCTTCCTCAAAAACTTCTCAGTGTTACTTTGATGTGTTTAGTTATTCTCATTAGGTATGTTCAGTAGGTACAGAAGGCATTAAACAATTGTTTTTAAAAGCATGTGATACAGCTGCTTTTCCACCTGAACATGAGGAAGAACTTTACTGTGTGGGTGAGTGTGCCCTGTAACAGATTTTAGAGAGAGGTTGTGGAGTCTCCCTCATGGAGATATTCAAGAACTGTCTGGACAAAATTATGTGCTGTGTGCTGTAGGATGACCCTGTTTAAGAGGAGAGATTGGACGACATGACCCACAGCCCTTCCAGCCTGCCCCATTCTGTGATTCTGAATGAAGTAACAGTAAACCTCATGTCGAGATCAAAATAAATCCACACCTTACGGGAATTAGGATTAACATATTTAAAGTAGGAGGTTACTGGACATTTTTAGAAACCCCAATTATACTTCATTACATTATACACGAACCAGGTGTCCCTCCCCATCCATTCCTTGTTTTGTTGTGCAAAATCATCTTCGTTTCTCAGGACAGTATAAATTACACCACGAGATGGCGCCCCCTCATACAGATTGGGGCGCGTTTCGGGAACACGCGTTTTGTTCAAGGACAAACACCTTAGCGAAACGCATTCCTCCTGAAGACATTCCACCCTCTCACAGTCCTCAAGGAGGAAATTTACAAGATATAATTCCTATTCCTATGCTAAAGATATAATTCCTATTCCTATGCTAAAGATCTGAATTTATTTCCAAAATGATGGAAACATTCTGAGGTGGTGCTGTCTTAGAAACACAGTTAAACATTGAAAGTCTTTGGAGTAGATTCCTCATGATGAGGATGCCTTCAGAGTACAGGTACAGCTACAGGTAGAAATGCATCACTTGTGAATATGCACAACAGCCATTCCTCTTATTAACAGCATGTGTATTGTCATCTTGTCATAAATATGAAGAAGGAAGTATAAGAAAGTTTTAGGGTGACTTAACTTACTTTCCAGTAGCTGAAGGAAACCTTCAAGAAAGATAAAGACTTTTAACAAGGGCATGAATTTTTTTTTTTTGCATAGGTCGAGGGGGAGTGGATAGAAACTGAAAAACAGTAGGTCTAGATGAGATATCAGGAAGAAATTCTTCCCTGTAAGGGTGGTGAGGTGCTGAAACAGGTTTCCCAAAGAAGCTGTGGATGCCCCACCCATTGAAGTGTTCGAGAGCAGGTTGCATGGAGCTCTGGACAATCTGGTCTAGTGGAAATCATCCCTGCCCATAGCAGAGGGGTTGGAACAAGACGATCGTTAAAGTCCCTTCCAACCAAAGCATTCTATGATTTTATGATATATAGGTTTCACTGAGGAATAGATAACCTCATATTATCTCATACCTAAGTTGAGGTGAACCCATAAACTTCAGCAGCATTAACAATGTAAATCTGTAACTCAGTTTGTCTTGTGATAGCTTATTGTATCACCACCCTCTTGCTTTCCTAGCAGACTTCACCCCTTTACACATTCACTGAACAAATATGGAAACACCCTGAACTTTGATCTGAAATGATACTTAGAATATTATTATAGATAGATACTACAGAATACTTGCAGACTAGACTAGATACTACATTTTACCACTAACATCCATTTATTGTTTGTCCTTCATTTCTCAAGAAAGTGCAACATGTATTTTCTTTCATGATTTAGATACTAATTAAATAGGACCATGATGAACACTATTAATTTTGAATTTAGCAGTAGTTAATAAAATATCTCTCCAAATTTAAAGAATTGTGTGTTAAAGGTTCACAGAAGTATTTACAACTTAAAAATCAATGAGTATTGTGGCTGTTAAACTCTTTTCCCCATAGGCTTTGCAGGCTCTCCTCAATGATATTTCAACTGAATTACTTTACACTTTGTGTTTAACTGCATTACAATAAAAGAAGGTCAGTAAAAATAAGTCAAGAAGGGCATCTCTCTCTTCAATAGGAAACTTTTGAATTGTGTATGACTATGGTCAGACATAATACAGAAACTTTTATGTTACACACAATTTTGAGAAAATTAATTTAAAAGCATGCTCAAAAATAATCTGTCTCCAGTAGCCTCAGATTTAATTAAGGTACAAAAAAAAAAAAAAAACCCTTTGAATTTTGTTATTGCAGATATATGAGACCAAGTAAATTTCTGAAGATTTCTGTAGAAGTATCAAAGCAGCTTCTAGATGAGGCAACAGGAAAAAAGTGCTACGGGTTGTGGCAGTAGTTCTGTGTTCAGGCAAAGTCTTGGTATAAGAAGACCCCCTTCTGAGAGCTGCTTACACACTGATTTCACCCCTGAGTTAATTCCTTTATTTATGAGTGACACCTCCAGAATGCTGCCTTCATTTGAAAGGCAGTACATTCCAACACCACCCTATGACACAGGGCAAGTGTATTTAACTGGTTTGTTATCCCTGCTCACCTTCTAATTATTTCTCCCCTGTGAGGGAGAATTATTTCTCCCCTGTGACTGGCATCAACATTTCACAGTTGCTCCACTTGTAGAACAGTTACCTTGTGTTTCAGATTATTAAACCTCTAATGCTATATTCTTCCTTATAGTACTCATGCTTGTGTTCCTACTCTGACACCCCCTGCAAGAGAAGGTATGGACTCAGATTAACATGAAAACCCTAAGCATTCTCTTGGCATAAGAGTTACGAGAAAATTTAAGTACTTAGATCCCGTCCTCACCTCTTTTCTTCAATTATTACCTAATCCTGGAAAAAGATTTTCAGCATTAGCGAGTCCAAGTTGGCTTAGGTCTTCTGTAAGTATCTTTTTCACAGCACATTTCCAAAGTATCAAACCTATGTCTAATTTATAACCTATATCACAATTTATAATTTTTTTTATTCCTTCCTTGTTTTCACCTAGAGGCCCCATTCTTTTGGAATGTCCAAAGGGACTGCAGGACAATTAATGTCAATACAAAGAAAATCACATACACTCTCTCTTCCTGTCTGCCCTGATAATCTCCCCTGAGCCTGTACTAGCTCTCATCCAACCATATCCCACTCTCTAATACTAATGAGATGTCTACAGGGTAATTTCAGAGTGCAGCCAGCATTAGCTCATCTGTGAATTTTGTGAGGTTACAGAAACTTTCTTAAATTAAAGCAGAATATTCTACTTTACCAGAGCAACATAACCTGCATTCCTCTTGGGGCATGGTGTAAAACCATCCAAAACAATTTATTTTTTTTTTTTTCACAGTATCTAACCAGGCTACCAGACCACTCTGAGCAGTCTACCAGAGAGAAAAACCTTGTAATGTCACCTCTGTGGGAATGTTACAAATTATGCATCCTCATTAATCTTGCCTGATGTAAGTCTCCATCAAAAAAAGTAGTTCAAATTGCATAGTCAATAGTTTAAATCAGTGAGTGACTGTGTTAATTCTGTGGCTGCACTTTTCTGAGCTTAATATTCTAGTCAGAATTTTAGTGGCTGGAGTTTCTGTGAATCTATTTTGAACCAGAATTTGCTGTCAAGCCTGTTTGTGTAGCTACCATTAGCTCTGTTTTGTGGGTCTGAAGTCAATGGAATAATGTCTGAGAAATTGGATCAGGATGGTCTACCTGCTTACAGAAGGCAGTGGTTGTATATCTCATTGTAGCTGGAATTTTAATTATTGTTCTTTCAAAGGCAATTGACATAATCCTCCTGAAAAAATTCAGTTTACTTCAGATCTTAAACAGATGTTCTGAACTCAGGGAGTCAGGCAAAATGTGAGTCCTTTCCAGTGTTTAATTGTTGTGTGCCTGCAAGTTAATGAGCTATTTATTCTCTTCATAAAAATGAAGTGCAGCAGAATCGAAATTGAACTCCAACATCTGAACCAAGCTTGAACATCTGTAAAATATGCTTGCCATCTTGCCTCTACTAATTCTACTGCCATCAAATCTAGCTCTGCCTTAAGCAAAAATATTTCTACAGACGTCAAGAGTGGCTGGTTTCAATTATATTATAATATTTTAAGTAGTAAAAGAAACATGGAAAATATTGACAGAGGTGGTAGCGCAGTAGTCATGCAACATCCAGAAACACTACCAAAAATTTCTTTCCATCATACAACTTTTTGACAGTTCTTTTATCCTCCAATTTATTTTCTGATGTTTGTTTTGTTTGGTTTTTTTTTTTGTTTGTTTGTTTGGGGTTTTTTTTAAATTCTAGGAATAAAACCCTGTGGAAACAAACTAAATAATTTTGTTTGTGCTGTTTTTATCTAGACAGTAAAAGAGTCAACAGAGGTCAGAACAAGGAAAGAAACACTTAAACCACCTAGTTCTAGACAACATATTTGAGTTGAGATTTAGAAAAAGGTACTTTTTTTCTTTTTTATTTCAAGTTTTAGACAATATTCATAACTATCCTAAGTGTGTCATGCTTTTTTTCCTTTCCCACTTGAAAAAGCAAATTGAAATTTTCTATATCAACATTTTTAATCCATTAAACGATAACAACTCTTGTCTTTCCTGAGACAGTAATCTTATTAAAATAAAGCAAATCTTTTGTGGAAGGAAGTGGACTTCAGAATCTGCCTGTACCCTCCAAATAGGTTTACCATTGAACAGAGATATTTTTGACACTGCCCTAAGTCCAAACATATAAACTGCCTCCTTGGAGTTTCTGCCCCAATAAGAACTTCCCTCTGATCTTCAGAAACAGGGGAGAAATTCACACAGGTGGTGAAACAATTTTTACCCATATTTACCTGCAGAGGAATCATCCTTGGATATTGCAGAGATTAAAATTTACTTATGAAATAGATCTGTTAACTATACAAATAAAAATTTGAAAAAAAATCAGCTCGATTTCTTTTAAATCAATGTAAAATTCATCTTTATGTGAAATCAACAATTTTATTGGAAACATGAGTAAGAGATAAATAAAGTAAATAAAATACAATGAGTAGAATTCAAAATTGTAACATTACTATTTTCAGTTATTTTGTAGTGGGCTGACCCAGTCTGCATGCCAGATGCCCACCAATGCCACTCTAGCACTCCTCTCCTCAGCTGGACTGGGGAGAGAAAATATTAGGAAAGGTTCATGGTTCAATATAAGTACAGAGAGAGATCTCTCAAAGTTACTGTAACAGACAAATCTCAGTGTTACCTTGGAGAAATAAACTGAACTTCTTGCCAATCAAACCAAAGTAGGATAGCAAGAAGCAAACCCAAATCTTGAAAACACCTCTCCACTACTCCTCCCTTCTTCCCAGGCTCAACTTCACTCTGATTTTCTCTACCTCCTCCCCCTCAGTGGGATAGGAGGATGGGGAGTGGGGATTGCAATCTGTCCATCACACAACGTCTCTGCCACTCCTTCCTCCTCAAGAGGAAGTCTCCTCAAACTCTTTGTCTTCTCCCACGTGGCATCCCTCCCATGGGAGACAGTTCTCCATTAACTTCTCCAACTGGAGTCCATCCCACAGGCTGAGGGATACACTTCAAGTATTCCATAGCTAAATGTTTTGGCTAAAAAAAATAGGTCTAATACCAGTTATGTGTACCTAAAATGTGCTCTGTAAGTGAACATAAAATCATAGAGAAAAAAAAAAGAGATTTCTGAATTAACATAGAATCAGATATGTATCTGTGGACAGACACTTGTTAACCCTGTTTTAAAAGAACTCCACAGCTTCTCAGCAGCTCATTATTCTTACTCTTGGAGTTTTTTCCTAAATACCTTATATAACTCCTTTTTTGCAATTTAAGTTATTATTTCTCATTTTATCTACAACAATCAGGGAAAGCATTACTCTCTTCCTCTTTACTAATGACTTGTTTATCACATTCCTTCTCCACATCATAGTCCTTTTTTTTCTCTTTTTTTCCAAGAAAACAAAAACAAAAACACTTTTCTTGTAGATCATGGTTTCAGAATTGCAATCACCATTGCTTCTCTCCTCTATGTGCAGTTCAGCCAATCCTCTGCCTGTTTTGGAGAGGAAAAAACAGAGCTGTACAAAGTATTCCAATGAAAGTCTTACTAGTGAGATGCAGAGAAGAGGGATTACTTTGTGTGTTTTGGTTATAGAGTTCTGTTTATACATTTTCTTTTACACAGCTGT
Source organism: Cettia cetti (assembly GCA_013401135.1). Classification (NCBI taxonomy): domain Eukaryota; kingdom Metazoa; phylum Chordata; class Aves; order Passeriformes; family Sylviidae; genus Cettia; species Cettia cetti. Next base: position 12,555 of record VZUI01062665.1, on the reverse strand, counting down.
ATGCCTCTGCTGATTCAGGCCCAGACATACTAATCCATAGATTTTCTTTTGTGCACAAATACTAGTAAGCCTCCTAACTTCACGTATTTGAGCAAAATATTTTGCTTATTTCTTGTGAGTCTTCTTTTAAAATTCCTTCCTTCAAAAGTCTTCAAAGGTTTTAGGACTGTCCATAGAGCTGTCTCCATCACTCAATAATAACAAAGTTTCCCTGTCATAGCCAAGATACATATTATTCACATGCTGTAATTAGAGTGCTTTTAGGGAAGAAAGCATGAAATTTTGCATAAATATTCATCTCATGCCATTTCTTGCTTTCAGAAAATAAAAACCAGATTTTCCATCCTTCCCTTTTCATACATACATGCTCACAGGCACAAACTAATTTCTCATGGAGGATTCTATAAGCATTAGAGAGCTAGTAGAATGTTCTCAGCATGCCAGCATACAGCCGGCACCTAAAGAGGAGGAGTTTCTGTTACTGAATGAAAAATGTTTTGTGATGAACATTAGATGAACATCTTAGGTGTAACTCCTCAAAGTGTTTCGGTTGCATGATAATACTTTTTTAGAGAGAGAAAAGAAGACTCTGAAATTGCTGATTAAAACACTGGCACATTTAGATTGTTGTAGTGTCATTTACAGAAAGACATCTGGATCTAGTGAGAAGAAAAGCCTTTGAAGAAGTTGAATTCAGAAATCTGCAGTACTTCTATAGAAAACTGTTTTTAAAGTTGTCTTTCATTCCTAAATATTATGTAATTCATTTTTTTGAGTCTTTCTCTAATTGCAATTATCTAAATTGCAATAAAATGCAGCAAAACAATTTAATATTTTTACTTTTGGGTTTCCAACATTTCCAAGAATACACCCACACCTCTATTCCCTCCTTCCCATTGCTAAGGACCATGTGTTCAGAATCAATATTTATTTTTAATTTTTCTCTGAGCCTGCCAAACTTTTCTGCATGTCAAGAATTATTAAATGATCTGCCAGCTATTTCACAGAGCACGTGGGGGAAAAAGACCCCTTCCAAATCCAGAAATGTCAGCAAATCCAAATCCTTGATGTAATTTCAAACATCTGAAAAAACTTTACTAACCCAATGCTAAGGATTTGTCTTAAATCATTAAAGAAACAAGAAAAAATACATGATTCTTAGTGTATTTTGCCTCATATAGTTATTACCTAGAAAATATGTATAGAAGAAGACACTAGTTTTAAAATTGAGAGGGAAGGGAATGAAGTATTTCCTTTATCAAAAGAAAGCTCTTTGATGTAAATTTGTGGCTGATTTTATATCAGGTGTCTCAGATCCACTGTGGAATACTTGCCCTCTTAAGCACTTTGTAAAGAAAAGACATTAACCATTAATTGGTGATGGTGAACTCTCCTTTTGCTTCCCTCTTCTATATCAGTTACATCTCTGATTTCTACATGAGAAAGGGAACATGAGGTTATGTGTCCCCCTGGGAAGCAGAGTAAGTAGTAAGTAGTAATAAGACACTGAGAATTTCAATATTTTGAGAAGAGTCCATTGCTCTTCACCTTAATTTATTTTTCTAATAAAGTTCTTTTCTTGTGGTTCATACTTAATGGCTGTCATGGTCTACTAAATACATTAATTAAGTGACAATGCTATTTCATAGGTGCTATATCTGTGATGCAGAGAAATGGGTTCTGTTGAAACAGGAATGAAGTCAGAATTCATTATCTAGCATGGTAGGAAGAATTCCCACCCCTTTTTTGTGCTTGGTTTGTTTATTTGTTTGTTTTCCCTAGGATCCTGGCATAGTTGTTTTTACTTATGGCTCATACAAAAGGTTCTATAATCTTTGCTCTTTTCCATGCTGGCAATGGGATAAATTACTGCAGAGAATACAAGGTAATGGAGAAGAAGGGCTGGTTAGGACCACAGTTAAGGAAACAAAGTAACTATTTGGAAACTAATTATAACTTTATAGTGATTTCCTTTGCCTTTTTTTTTCTTTTTCTTTTTTTTTTTTTTTTTTTTTAGCCTTAAATAAAAGGAGACAATGAAAAGAGAAAACAGGGATAACTGGATAAAATTTCCACATAAGCATGAAGCTTCAAGAAAACACATTACATTGAACATGGAAATTCCCTGGGTGGTTCTGGACTCTGTCACAACAGGGTCATATGAAATCATAAGCATATATATTTCTTATCACAAAAACTCCTTCCAAGAAGTAGATGCAGTTGATTAAGTTACATTTAATAGCTGCTGCTTGGTCAATCCTTTGACTGTTTAGAAGCGCATGGTACAATGCCAGATCAACATGAGAAGTGCACGTGATCCATCACAAGTTCTGTAATTCTCCAACAGCGTGTGACTTAAAATTTGGTTTCACAACTTCCAAACACAGCTGTTTGGAAATGTGTAAAACAGTTTCCATAAACTTCTCAGTGACCTTTTATGCTAGAGAAGAAAGGAGGAGCCAACTTTCATTCAATAGTATAAAACAGAAAGTCTTCAAATGATTCAGTAAACTAAAATCCGATCTGCTTGAAATGCCCAGAAAAAAAGGATTTAGAGATAACTACAGAATAGCACTAAATTATCACATATTGTAGGGGAGAAAAAAGGCAAAAGGAATCATAGGAAGCATAATCAGATCCATCTTTATTAGGAAAAGATCCCTTTCGACAGACCCAGAACTGTTCTGAATGAATATGTTCAAACACTTAAGGCAGAACCAGAGGAAGATTACTTAGATTACAAAAAGAATATGAAATTTGCCTTTCACATGAGATGGCTTGAAGAGCTTAATTTTTTTTTAATCTGGTAATAGAAGCAACAAGCATATATGATTGATTTGCAGAAAGTGAACATATGCTTGTAATCCTGATAAGAGACAAACACCAAGAACAAAAAGGAACCCTTCTAAGCTAAGAAAGGATGTCAGGGGGAAAAAAAGAGGCCATTTGTATTTTAGATTTTCTTCTTATAGATGAAAGAGTCCCAACCTGTAGAGCTTTCAGTATTTGGAACAGACTTCTAGTGAAATCAGTAGGAGTAAAAGCCTTCAAATAGAGAACTTTGAAGGAACTAGAGAAATTTGAAGGAATGTAATGTGCTTTCCTACAACAGAATGGGATTTCTCTCAGTGACTTATTTCCTTCTAGTCCATTGTTTCCATTACTGTGTGAATATGTTCTTGTGCACATACATACACATATATGTATGTAGATAAAATTTGCAGTGCACAGAAACTACATGTTATTATATCATGCATTTTACCCATGGCAGTGGTTTTTTTTACCCATGGCAGTATTTGATCTGCCTGTATGCATGTGAAGAGTAAATAGAGATATGTGAAAGGTTGGCTAGGAATTAAATGTCGTAACCTTTTGCCACTGCAAAGCAAAATATGTACTTTGGGTGTATAGCCTTGAGTCAGTGTTTTTATTGACATTAAATTGTTATACAATATTTTTATTTTAGATAAACACAACGACAAAGCAAGAACAAATACATTTTTCCAGGAACTAGTTAGGATCGAGTGTACCTTAGTATACCCTGAAAAACAGTGTATAATTTAAGAGTGACTCATTTGGACACCAGCTTTGTAGGATTGTTCAATTCCTGCTCTATCATGGACTTACAATTAGTCAGAAGAAAGCCAAGTGGGGCCGAATCTACTATTGTTAGTTCAACCACAGTGTTGACGGAATTACTGAAATTGGTACTAACTGACTCACTGTATTGAGTGCAGCACAGTCTTCAAGAAGGTGTGATAAAAATTCAGGCAGCCCAGCAACCCACTGACAGTGAAAGAGGAGTTGTCACCCCTGACAGACTCCTCCCTAATACCCAGACACACAGCCCTGCCCTCTCCCTCATACCAGTTCTGTGGCTGCCCTTCAGAAACCTAATTCAGCTCACTAAGCTCACTATTTCTGTTTTATCAATAGAAACAGGGAAGGATGAGTCAATTTCAGGTTCTCAGAGTCAGGACCATGGGATACAAGGCTATTCTTTTTAGTATAAAATATTTTTCAATTGCTTGAGTCATGTGAAACTACATTCACAGTCTTCAAAAGGGATGAAAAAAAATTATTTCTCAAGAGCAATAACACCATTTCCACAAGCATCTTTTAGGCAATCATTCTACCAAAGCATTGAGGAACAGGAAGGAGACTTAATTTTTCAAGGATTATACCAAAAAAATACACTCATTTACATTTAATATTAATCTTTAGCTCTAAATTACTTCTGGATGGATAAAAATTTGCATGTATTTGTGAGTGTATTTAATTTATATAAATAAAGAATAACCCAGTTACCCATTTCATGCTTCAAAATTCATTATTAACAATTATAGCCAAAAATACCTGTGGCATTGGTGATTAGATTATCCAGAATAGCAACCCAAACTAACTATCTAAAGAAGCAACATTATTTGCTCCATAGTACTGAAGGATTTCTTGAATATTTCTAAAAGAGTAAAAGAAATTCTAGTATTTCTTGAATCAGGTGGCAAAGGCCCTACCCAAGGCCCTTCTCAGGCTACCAATCTGTTAGGCTCAGTCCTAAACCATCCTCAAACTGAGCTGGATTATTTTGAACAACTGGACATTGACTGGTCCATTTTGACTGAGATGATCCCAGGAACAAATACATGAATACTTCAGCTAACAGAGCTGATGCAACTGTGGTCTCTGGCAAAATTTCATAATACGCTTCCAGGTTTGAACAATTCCAGCTTAATTCCTTTCTGATGTGGAGCTATGCCTGAAGTCCCTCGTGAGACACAGGGAAAGACTCCTGGCCTGCTACCTCCAGCACACAAAACTAGTTAAACCTGAGCTGCTCAACCACTACTATTGCAAGGCAGATTTTGGAAATCATCACTAAAAATAGCTGAATTTTTTCTGCACTAAATTCCACAATTTTTAACTCCATCTAATTTTTTATAGATATGGTGTCTTTCCTAGATTACTGATCTGACAGCTCCATTTGTATTTTTACACTACCTATTTGGGTGGAAAAAATGGGGTTTTTTCCTATATATAAAAACATAAATTATGAATAAGTACCATGAGAAATTACATTAAAAATTTAAAATAATAATAAAAAAATTCAACTAATTACTTAATACTAAGCCAATAGCAGCATCATGTCCCGTCCTTAAGTTCTTTAGTGATGCAATGTTAACCAAAGAAACATGGGATACATTTAATGTTTTATTTTTCTGTTTTCATCCATCTTTTTATGCTCAATGGTACTAGTAAAAGCAGTTCAGCATGCTCTCAGCCATTCCCAACAGAAAAACCCAGGCAGCTGGGACAACCTTCTCTTCTCTTCCTAAAGAATCAGCATCCATGTACAGTGCATGTGAGTAACATTGTTTTTCAATGACACATGGTAAGGTTGTGCTGATTTATTTGCATTTTTTTTCTGTCTGATAGAAGAAATCCTACAACACACTATGCATGACTTTATGCAAAATTAATTCCAATGATTTCTTTATTCTGTTTTACTTCCTAGTACCTTTGTATTTCTTGCATTTTTGAGAGTTCCTTGCCAAAGAAAGAAATGCTTTCTTTTTCTGAAATGCTAAAATAACTAGTTATCATCAGACCCATGGATTACAGATTAAAATACGAGTTTGTGCCTCAGCAGAAAAGAGATTGCAATCAAATTTTTATGAGTATCATACCTTTCCATTTCCCTTAAACTCTCTTTCAATTCCTTAGTTTTGTTTTTATTTTTTTGAAAGGTTCCCCATTGTGAAGGGAATTGCACGAAAAGTACAAGTGCTGCAGTTGTACTGAGGAAATATTTTTGTGCTTTGTTATGAGTCAGACTGGATGGAGTCAAAACATATGACTTGGTCTTAAGAAATTCTGGCTGAAAAACAATCAAAATCAGAGATATACATCTACTTTTTAGAGTATATAACATCTGGACTGAAATTCTTCCATCATCCAATTGAAAGTGATAAATATTTTCTTTTCTTCATTGGATCTGCTCTAAACTACAAATATATGACTTTAAGCCTTATAAATTTTATAGGAAAATCTGGAAATAAATTTCTGTGTAAAAATTATAATGGCTAGTCAGAATACCTTCTTTTGGTTCCTCTTTCCCACGGTGTCAGTGGTAAGTTTCATGCAACTTCTGAAAGCTTTATCTCACACTAAGCAAAGTCCAAAAATCAAGTTATAGACACAGGTTTCTCTGTCACTGCAATTAAAGCCACTGACGTGCTCTTCTTTCTCTTCTGTTATCTTTAGTTACACCCCTCACCTGATGCAGCTTCCTCAAAATGCAACACTCAAATGTGAATTTGTCTCACGAATACCATCCCTTTTCATATCTGCATAATAGGAGATGATTTGGAGTGCTTCATGACAAAATGAGAATGATGAAATCCACTTTACACAAAAGGGCTGAATGCACAGTTTTAGAAAGTCATATTTTTTGTATGACACAGAACTTCAAACCTTGCTTTTGTACAATCATGGCAATTACTCTTCAGAAAAAATAGTATTGAAAAGGGGATTGCTGTGAAAGGTGAGAAAAATTGGGCACCAAACTTACGGCTAAATGCCCTCTGAATGTGGAGTTTCTTGAAGCCTGAAACAAGCTACCCTTGTTCAGTAATTCAGAATTTTCCCTTGAAAATCAAGAAAGATTTCATTTAATTGTTGCTTCCCTTTTTTTGTTTTGTTTGCTTCTCATATTTCCCTGAAAAAAATCTGAATGAGTTGCCTCGAAGAGCGTTTTTTAAGACAATACATAGCCCAGGAAGTTAGTGTAAAAGCATTTGACTTCATGTCTTTGGAGGCAGGTAGGGGATGGTTATGGTGTGTTTAAGAACAATAAAATACAAACCAGAGTGAGATCACTTACCCTGAATTGTTTCCTTCTGTTTTATCATTATCTCACTGGTTTCATCCACTCATTTGAACCTCAGCTTGTTAGGAGAATGTTGATGTACTACTGTCTCTCATTTGATCCTGTAAACTAAAAAACACATAAACGCAGATTTTCATGCCACTGAAGAGTCTTCATACCTGTCATGAAGAGCTCATTTCATACAGTCTAGGCAAAAGAGGATGGAGAATTGTTTCACCCTGAAAATTCACCTGATGAGGTGATGGAGGAAGAAAATGTTGTAAAATCTATTCTACAAAATAGACTTTTTTTCCTGTGGTCTTCTGCTCAGTTAAAATAAAGCTCTTTTAAGATTAAACTGATCTCCTAAATTTAGAACTCTCAGTTGTGTGCATATTCTTGTGGACATTATGAAAACAAGAAGTACACTGTTACATGTAAAATTTATACTCAGTAAACCTGCCGAGAGTGTTTCCAGTTGACTTAGAAATATGTCAAGCTATTGCCTTGGAAAAGAGGATGTTAAAATGCTTGTTGATAATTTTGTTTCCCTTGGAAAAAACTTTGAGGACAGAAATCTTCCCTGAACGGTCACATAATGATAGTGACCATGTGTTTCCATTCACAGTTTGTTCTAGTTAAAACACACATGAAATTGATGAATTGCTGATATGCATAACTAACTGTGTCTTACTTAAAGAAAGGTATGGAGGACAGTAAAATCTTTCAGCAAAAAATACAGTATCAGATCAATTTACAGAACTCAGATCTTATATGTACTCATCACTTTCCTGCATTTCCCTGTGCACCAGGTGCACAGTTATCACAGCAAAACTCTATCTCTGACAATTACTGTTGGAGCTTTAATTCACAAGTGTCATCTGCTTTCCACAAGGCTCAGTAGGTAGATCACATGGGTGAAAATAGGTAAGAGCAGGTGTTATGGCTGAACACCACCTGATTATTTTGAATAGTATTGTTTACATACACCTATGTACACGTATGTTTATATATGTGTGTTTATATAATGTATGAAAACAGTACCTTGTATATTAGCTACTTTAAATATTTGTTATTCCTGCAAGCCTGCAGAAGACAGAAATTATTTAGCAAGAAGCAAAGAATTTTATTCTGTGTTATTAGGAGATTGAAAACATATGAAGTGCTATGGGCAAATTACTTCTGTATGACTGACATACAAAAGGTTCACTTGAAAGAAGAATTTCTGTAAGAGTCTCTGCCCTAAATGCAAAAGAACCTTTCTACATGATCAGTCTGTTCCTGCATCCCCTGCCTTCTTGTAGCCATAACTGGCATAGAGAGACGTTTTCCTACGTTGTTTTGTTTTCAGTCTTCCATAACAAAAACAAAGAGAGAGAAGTCATGCATTGTATTAAACAGTTATTGCAAAATGAATCATTATCTGACATACATCAGAAAAAAAATATGAAATTAATTATGGCATGTTCTAGCTACAGTATTTGGAATCTTGCCATTTGCCAAATTTATTTTCTGTTAACTTTCTTCAAAACAAGTAAAAGTCCACTAGTTTTGTTTAGGTACTTCTTACTATCAGTTTTCTTATCAATCTTAGCTGTTATTTATCCATATAAACAGTATATATATAGCATCATCAGTATTTGTTCTTTGGGATCCACAAACTTCCTACCACAACATGAATCTATTCTCAAGTAAACAAACACACACAAAAAAAGGAAGAAAACACTGAAACAAACAAAAATAAGGAACTTCTTGCTGAAAAGAAAAACATTTAACAAAACCCTACTCCACAGAGTTCTCTAAATAAAAACTTGAAAGGTCTGCATAAGACTCTCTTCAAAGGTCTTGACAGCAGGCTCTCTAAAACTGATGGGGAAATGGAAAGGGCCTCAAATTCCAAAATTTAAGCTATGAGCCACAAAACTTTTAACTGCTGCTTAATTTGAAGCAGACAAGTAGTCCAAATGACTGTAAGCTCTGTATGCCTGTGTCTGCCTGTTTCCTTGCTTACCTGCCTGCAGCTAGCAAAATCTTTTCCAAGCGCGGAAACCATTCTCATGGAGATGTGTTTTCAGTATGAAACTAGGTGTGTTGTCACCTAAGGTAACAAATGCCTAATAATTTCCTAATGAAGACAGGCAATTTGTGGCTTTCATACATTACCAATTCTCCACAGCAGATTGTTCTGCAGCAAAGGTTTAAATTCATGATGAAATTCTGAACAGATTTGTCCTCATAAGGCTTTACCTTAGTCTTATTTATCATGTGCTAGCTAAACTGAATAACAATTTTTTTGGAGAAAGCAAGATGTGTGAGAATTCATCTGTTTACTTGAGGTCTAAATTACGACTCATCTGAAAACAAACTCTAAGATTACAATGAGAACAGGCTGGTGATCTTTATCATCTTACTGTTACAAAAGAAGGAAGTTTCTTGAACTGTTAGGATGCAAACAACTCATAAGGACCATAGGTAGGAGGGGAGTTGACTAGTTGTTGGGACAGATATTGGTCCCTTGTTAAGGGCCTTCTTGGCAAAATTTGCTAATTAGACTGAATCATGTAGGAGGTTTTAAACAAAATAATTTTTTTCTTGGCAAGCAATCATAAGGTTAACATTCTTTTAAAAATCCAAGCCAGGGTTCTGGTGATTTGCTTGATTTTCCAAATGAAAAATACACATGTAATGTTCCTAGAATCCTGTTTGTTATGCTTTGGGGTTTTTTAGTGGAGATAATTACCTGCTTTATTGCTTTAGAAAATGGTAATTTGAGAAGAATTGTTTTTTATTGTTGTTTTGCTTTGCTTCATTTTTACATCCAGCTGCAGACCTATACTGAATTAAAAGCTCAGTAGAGGCAAAATTCTTCAGTTTTGCTTTTAGGTAAAACAGATTAGGTTAGCAGTATGCCTTCAGGTGTCTCTTTTTGTTTTCTATTTATTTACCTGGTAGAAAAGCTGAGGTTCCTTGTCACTGCATGCATTTTGCTTGTAGTAATTACCCTGAGGTAAAGGCTTACTTAATAATCAAAGACAGAGTGAGGTTTTTGTAATTGTGGGGTTTGAAGTGGTGGTTGCATGCAGTCGGTAAGAGTGTGAAACCTGATGCCCGCTTAGTAGTACTTTGAAATTATTACTGTTTATTAAATATTAAGAAATTAATTTTTCCCTTCCAAGAAAATCTACATGGAACCAAGCTTATTCCTGTCTAACTTTCAGATAAAATTTTTCTGAAATAATGTCTCTAGGGACATTCTGAGCAAAAGAGTAAAGCAACCCTGCATTTTATCCTGTAGTACCACACCTTTACTATGGCTCCTGAACAGAGCAAGCAAAGTCAGTATAAACCTAGAAGAAACAACTACACATAAAAACTCATATACAATAATCATTAAATGGAGCTAATATAAATTTAATTAACTTAGTTAAATAGCAAAGCTCATCAGTAATTTCCAGTAAATATATATATGTTTTTATTCATATTCCTCATTAATCACATGAATATCTTTCTTTGACAGTTTTATTCTTTGGATACGTTTACTGGAGAAGCTAGCAGCCAGCTTGTATGCAACAGAGAACCAAATCTGGACAAAATTGTTAAGAATACCAGTGTAAATGAATCAGTTTTAATGAAGTGATTACTGAAAACACTAATGCAGAAACAGATTTAATTTACAAGAATAAATATAAATAAATAATAAATAGAAAATGTAAATAAATAATGAAACAGAACTAAAGTATAGAAAACTATGAGACCATGGGCTCTGAGCAAAATTAGTATCCCAGTATCCTGATTCTAAAAGACAGAGGAAGTAGATAGGAAAAAGACAGTTCAGGGCAAGCACAGATTATATTTTCTCTAATACTTTCCTGGCCTCAGTAGTTCCTAATTTATCAAATTTCTTGAGCCTCATGTAGTTTATCTATTTAATAACCCCTCCCAAGTGCATGCATCATGTTTCTAAGTCTTTACAGTTTTTTCAATATAAAACCTTATTTTAATTTTTAATATAAAATTTACATTATCTTTCTTTAATATAAAATATCATTTAACAAAAAGATCAAAATATATACAACACCACTGCATGATCAATCACCACTTTCTGTTTTAAACTACAGCTTTATTCATTAGGCCCCAGTTCCTGTCCTGTAAAAGACAGTGAAGAGGTCTCTCTATCTTCTACATAACTATCTCCAGAGATTTATGATTCTGGAGAGCTTTACCATATGCCTATCCAGTCATCTCTCAGTTGAACATCATTCAGTTTATTCATTATTCATTCTGAAGATGTTTTTTGTCTTTGATCATTCCTGTTGTTCCTTTAACTTTTTTGATTTCTGCTCTAGGCCTGTATTCTGCTGAAGTGAGATAAGGAAAAAAAAAATCACAGAATACTAGGCGAAGATAAAGCTTATATTTACAGAGTGGCATAAACATTTATTTGGCATTTGCTTTTGCTTCCTTTTGTAATAATTCCTAACATTCCTTTTGGTCCACTGCTGAATGCTAAGTCAGTGTTTTGACACAGTTATTTATCATAGTACTGGTTCACTTATGAGGAGCAAAGTTGCAGATCGCCAGGTCTCATGTAAAGCTAGGATTTTCTTTCCTCATGTGCATGCTGTTGTATAGATCTAAAATGAATGTTACCCGCCTCTTCATTACATAGTCACATAGATTTCTAAATTCCATTAGCTGTCTTTAAATGCTCTAGTAAATAATATTACCTGAATAAATATGTTCTAATAAATAATATTATCTGAAAACTGTTTCACCCACTGAGAATACAATTTTCTAAATAATTTAGAAATATGTTGATAAGTCAAGGTTCTTATCCAAGATGCTGTGGAATGCAGAGGAAATACAGTGGTAACCTCTCTCTCTTATAATCAAAGCATATAAATTCTATTTTCATTATCTTTTAACCAGTGTGCTATCAATGGGACTATCTCTCTAATTCCATGATAACTTAGTCCCCTTAAAAGTCTTTGGACAAATACCCAACAAGTCTTTGGAGAGGTTAACTGGTAGTCAGATTACCTTTAGCTACATGTCTGTTGAGCCCTTTAAAAATCTTCAAGAGTTTTCCCTTTAGTAAAGCTATACTGAACCTTCCCAAAGGATTGCAGTTACCCATATTTCTACCCTCAATTATTTTAATCTACATTAATAATTTGATCCCTTAGATAATTAAATGTTTAAGTATTTTGCTTACTTGAGTCACCTTTTAAACAGTATGAAGCTATCTAAATGGATGAAGCGCTACATATTTTTCAAAAATGTCCTGTGCTCTAGTATGAACAGGCTATCTGATTCTTGTACAACTACACTAAATATAAAGGTACAAGTGCACCCCCAAACCCCTAAACTGTCACAAAATGGTATACTGTAATGGTGATGCATTACTATAACTCATTTCTAATAGCTAAGCTTCTATTAGAAGTTGGAAGCAGCTCTCATACAAACAGATACTTAGTCTGGAGAAATAAAGTATGGTGTTTTCATCATCCTTTGGAATCATTCTGAATTTCTGAGTAGCCAACAGCTAGGAAACCTTGTATTAGAAGTGACACCATTTGGGTTAAAGCAAGAATAGGTTATTTTATCTTAAACTAGATAGATAGATAGATAGATAGATAGATAGATAGATAGATAGATAGATAGATAGATAGATAGATAGATAGATAGAT